>AWOL01S0005380.1:0-10261 GCA_000715115.1 Nicotiana otophora | reverse complement strand
TATATATATTAAGTTCATTGTTAGAACTTGAATTATCAACTCCTCATCTATGAATATACAACATACAATGAATCGAGACGTAGGATCAAGGAAAACTTCTAGAGAGAGAAAGAGTGGAGAGAAGTCTGAGCTTTTTCATTATGACCAAGAAGTAATGAAAATGAAAATTAGTGTTAACTAATTCTGGGAAGTGCACTATTTAACAACTAACTCACGTGCACTTTACTCCTTTCTAACTAACTCTCTAATATTTACTAATTACAAATTGACCCCTATAGTTTTGATATTCCTCCTCAAGCTGGAGGGTGGAACACATCTAACACTTCTAGCTTGGACAACAAAAGATGGTGTTGACTTACACCTAACCCTTTGGTCATTATATCTGTAATTTGCCCCTTGGTGGACACATAGTCAGGTGCGATTAGTCCTTCTTTAATCTTCTCCCTCACAAAGTGACAATCTATTTTTATGTGCTTGGTCCTTTCATGATAGATTGGATTAGTTGCTATCTGCATTGTTGTTTTACTATCTGTGTAAACTGCCACAGGTTCTTGTACTGCCACCNCCAAACATTAATAAAATTTGGTTGACACAACAATAATATGTCTATTTTATCAAATCAACAGTTTGTTAGGACAAAAGTCAATTCACTAGTCGATAAAGTCAGTTGACTGGTCAATTGAACTTATTGCCTCTGGCTTGAACTGCATAGAAATTAAAACATACACATACTAAGATCACATTTATTGTAACCCCATTAACTCTAGATCCTATATTATTTCCATGCTAGACTAGAACTACTCGAGAAGTATAGTGTAATCATTAGTCAAGGAGCTATACAATCCAAATCTAAACCGTTGTTTGCGGCATTGGCTCGAAAATTATCGATAGGCTACTTGGAAGATTTAGTATTAATTGAGGAGCGGCCGCAACANCTGTTGCCATACTTCTATATTCTGCCTCTGCAGAAGTTCTGCTCACTGTCTGTTGTTTCTTCGACTTCCATGAAACCAACGAGTCACCTAACTTAATCATATAACCAGTCACTGACCTTCTTGTGTTTGGGCATGCTGCCCAATATGAATCACAATAGGCAGTCACTTGTGCTAGTGCTCCTTTTTTCAGAAATATCCTCATTCCTGGTGACTTCTTAATGTATCTGACAACTCCCATGGCTGCTTCCATGTGAGACTATTTTGGATGTTGCATGAATTGACTCAGTAACTGTACTGCAAAACAGATGGCCGGCCTAGTTATAGTAAAGTAGATCAATTTGCCTATCAACCTTTGATACCCATTGATATCTTTCAGTTCCTCATCCTCTATCTTGTTCATGTGTTTGTCATAATCGATTGTTGTTAGCTTCAGATTTTGTTCCAGTGGAGAACTAGCAGGTTTTGCACCACTCCATCCTGTGTTTGAGATGAGTTGTAAGGCATACTTTCTTTAGTTTAATATGACCCCTCTCTTGGATATCATGATCTCTATTCCCAGAAAATATGTAAGCTCTCCCAAGTCCTTCATTTTGAAACTGTTATGTAATGTGTTCTTTTCTTCATCTACAAGTGTGATGTTCCTCCCATTAATTAGAATGTCATCAACATAGATAAGTATGATTACTATGTCTGCCTTCACCTTCTTAGTGAACAGGGAATGATCATAGGCACTCTACAAGTATCCAGCATCAGTTAGGGCATTGGTTAACTTGATGTTCCACTGCCTTGAAGTCTGCTTCAAGCCATATAGAGACTTGTGTAGTCTACATACTTTGGACTCCCCCTGCCTATGAAATCCCTAAGGTAAATACATATAAACTTTCTCAATCAAATCACCCTGCAAAAAAGCATTGTTGACATCCATTTGGAAGAGATTCCATCCTTCAACAGCTGCCAGGCTGATGATTATTCTTACTGTCACCATTTTTGCTACTGGTGAAAAAGTTTCATGGTAATCCAGGCCTTCCCTCTGAGTGTACCCTTTGGCAACTAGTCGAGCTTTGAATCTGTCAACCTCGCCAGTAGCTTCATACTTAACTTTATAAATCCATTTTGAACCAACTGCTTGTTTCCCTAGAGGTAGATCTACTACTTCTCAGGTGTTATTATCCTCAAGGGCCTGGACTTCCTGTTTCATGGCTTCTATCCATATGATGTCCCTTGAAGCCTCCTTAAAAGAAGCAGGTTCTACTGTGGTAGAAAATTCTACGAGATAAGACTGATATTGAACTGGAAAATGAGCATAGCTGACAAAGTTAGTGATTGAGTGTATATTGTCTCGAGTAGGTGTCCAACTAGTGATAAAATCTTTATGCCAAATTGGTGGTTTCACTCCTCTACCAGATCTCCTCAGTTCAGTAGTTCTATTGACTGGTGGCATGGGCTCCTCTATTAAAGGTGTTGCAGGTGCTAAGGCATCAGATGGATCATGGGTTGTTTCCTGTGTAGGATTTCCATCTGCCTCAACTGCTGGCTGATCTGCTACTACTGGTAGTCCTCCTTCATCTGAATGTGCTTCAGCTTCTGAAATAATATCTCCATCTCCTGTAGTAGCAAAATATTCACCCTCATCAGTTTGTTCATTATTGGTCTTAAGTGTGTTCATGTGCTGGTGAGCTTGAATTGCTTCGTCCCGAGTATATTGGTGCACCTGTCAGTTGAATGAATATATCTCCAGCATCTAGGAAGGAAATATATCCTCCCTGAAACTGACATCCCTGCTAACTAGAAAATCCCTGGTGTCTAGGTCATACAATTTGTAGCCCTTTTGAATTTCTGAATACCCAACCAAGACAGTCCTCCTTGCCCTTGGTAAGAACTTATCTTTCCTAGGTAGTACACAAGCATAACATAAACACCCAAACAGCCTTAAATGGTCTATTTTAGGTGTTGTACCAAAAAGTACTTCATAAGGTTATTTTCCCCTCAACACTTCTGTAGGCAGCTTATTAATCAAATAGGCTGTAGTTTTAACACAATCACCCCAAAATCTTGAAGGCAAACCACTTTGGAATTTTAAGGCTATAGCTACTTCCAAAATATGTTTATGCTTCCTTTCAACTACCCCATTTTGTTGGGGTGTATAAGGACAACTACTTTGGTGTACAATTCCCAGTGAAGACAATAGCTCATTACATTTATTATTAAAGAACTCTGTTCTATTGTCAGATCTCAATGTATTTATACAAGTGCCAAACCGAGTCTTTATTAATGAGAAGAAGCCCCTCAATACAACTATTACTTCACATTTTGAATGTAACAAATAAGCCCATGTATACCTACTAAAGTCATCAACCAAAGTAGCAAAATAGTATTTCCTGGCATAAGTTGTTGTCCTATATGGACCTCATACATCAATGTGCACAAGCTGAAAGATACTACTAGTTTTACTGATACTAATAGGAAACTTTAGTCTACTTTGTTTTGCTAATGGACATATATGACAGTCTTTTTGTATGTCTAGTTTGACTTTATTCTGCAAATTTAGTAAGTATTGCATAGTTGTTGTTGAAGCATGTCCTAGCCTATTGTGCCATAGTGTAGTGTTTATTTCCTCTATTTGAACTGATGCTACTGCTACATACTTCTCCCATCTGAGTATGTACAGCCCATTGTCCTCTCTACCAATCCCCAGAACCTTGCCATTGTACAGGCCCTAAAAGATGACAAAGTAAGGATAAAAACATGCTGAACAACATAGCTTTTTCGTCAGTTTTGATACTAAAAGCAAGTTGAACTTAAAGTCTGGAACATGTAGAACATTCTTAAATCTCTGTGTATCCATTACTATTGCATTTCCTGTATGTGTAATTTCTTATCTAGATCATGTTGGAGTCTGCACTCCATCATTACTCTGCCTGTTTATGCTCTGACTACTTTCCAAAATATTTTTGCAGAAAGTAATATGATGTGAAGCTCCTGAGTCTACTACCCAATCATAACATTGAGCATTAGACAATAATGATACAGTACCTGCCAAATTAGAGGATGCTCCCTGAATTGAAGAGTTTTCACCTGTTGAGGCCTTTGACAACAAGCTTACCAACTGGTTGTACTGCTCCTAGGTAAAGTAATTGCCCTACTGAATCTGAATCTGATTCTTCCCAATGGTATTATCTTCAGTGTTTGCAGTGTTGGCAAATGGTTTAGCTACATTGTACTGTCATTTCTTTTTTTCTCTTGAAGTCGGGTGGATACCTAATGATTTTGTGGCAGTTGTCCTTTAGGTGCCCCTTATAACCACAATGTTCACAAATAATTCCTAGCCTTTTGTTCTTAAACACTTGGCCTTTGCCTACTGCTAACATCGTTAAAGGACCCTTACTAGAATCCACTATACCCAATCTTCTTTGGCTTTCTTCCTGAATTACAACTGCATATGCTTGATTAACACTTAAAACTGGCCTTTTCAGCAGAACATCGCCCCTAACATGGCTATAACTCTCATTCAGTCCCATTAGGAAATGCAACAGCCTTTGTCTTACTAGGTGTTCTACATAAGGTCATGATTCCTCACAGCCACATGAAGGTAGATATGCTAATATGTCTAATTCATCCCATAAATCCTTCAACTTTGAAAAATAACTTGTGACAGAGTCCATACCTTGTCTTAGGGTTGAAATGTCTATCCACAACTAGTAGATCCTAGTCAAATTATCCTTATCAAATCTCTCCTTGAATTCGTCCCAAACCTTCCTTGCACTAGAGGCATACATGATATTAGGTACTAATTTTACCAAGACAGTGCTACTCAGCCATGACACTACAACTGCATTGCATCTTTCCCATTGTGTGGCCAAATCACCTCTGTAAGAACTTTTGACACAAGTGCCATACACGAACCCTAATTTGTTCTTCACCAGCAGTGCAACTCGCATAGATCTACTCCAAAAAGCATAGTTTTCTGGCCCTGTGAGTTTGAGCGAGATTAAAGTTATTTCTGGTGCATCAGAATCCTTTAGAAACAGTGGATGATTATGTGGCAGATTTGCAATCTCATCGTCCGCCATTGCTGAACTTAGGTCAATCTTCGAAGAACAGAATTGGTGAAACAGAATCGCGAAACAACTCTAATATAGTAATCGATGCTCTGATACCATGTTAGAACTTGAATTATCAACCCATCATCTATGAATCTACAACATGCAATGAATCGAGATGTAGGATCAAAGTAAACTTCTAGAGAGAGAAAGAGTGGAGAGAAGTCTTAGTTTTTTCATTATGACCGAGAAGTAATGAAAATAAAAATTAGTGTTAACTAATTCTAGGAAGTGCACTATTTAACAACTAACTCACGTGCAATTTACTCCCTTCTAACTAACTCTCTAATCTTTACTAATTACAAATTGACCCTTATAGTTTTGATATTCATAATCAAAACTAGTATCACAAAGTAACAGTGATTGGGCTGACAGTCACACTCACCGACTTAAAATACTAGATTTGCATGTCGCTTTGCTAGATAATGAAATTTCATGACAAATAGCAAACAACTTGAATAGTTGATGTATTGGAGGTGATCATCCCAGATAAAATCTATACTATATTAAAAGTGGGAAGCCCCTAAATTTAACTAATTCATCTCACGCCATAAAAATTAAAGTCCATGCCTTCTGGTGGTATTTTTCCTCTACTATATATCCTCAATCTCATTACAATTACTAGTGAGTATCACTTTAGTGTTTATCCGGAGATTCTATCATTTTTACATGTTTCATGATTCTATACAAGTTTTACTAAATTTATTTTATTTTAATACTTTGTCTTCTATGACATGTGACTCCATGAATGGTATATAGTCAAAAGTAATATCTTTAATAATAGACATTCTTCCTTGGAAAAACTTTACATTTGAAATACCTAATTAGTAATTTTGTAAAAAGAATCCTTATATTAATCAAGAAAATATTGTAATTTACATGATTAATACTAAAGAGACCATTTGTTTTAACCTATATCTATTATAATGTCATGGAATATACATTTTCCGCATATATAATAAGGTCCATGTATTAAAACTTTAAGACATAAATTTTTTGTATGGGTATCCAAGTAGAAGAAAATAATTGAAGATATGTATAAATGTGTGACTCTTTGTTTGAAATCTTCATTCATATAAAAGAATAGATCGATCTCACCAGTTGAATTGAATCAACTCATGACCAAAAAGTAGCCCAATAGAAGATCGAGTCAACGAATATATATATATATAGACACACACAGAGGTATCAAAAATAGACTCTTTGTTTGAAATCTTCATTCATATAAAAGAATAGATCGATCTCAACAGTTGAAATAAATCAACTCATGACCAAAAAGTAGCCCAATAGAAGATTGGGTCAACAAACATACACACACACACACACTGTGTGTTTGAAAACTAAGAATAACAGGGTTTCAATACGTACATATACATAAAATTAAAGAAGGATCTAACAACCTTACTTGACCTAATACTCGACAACCCAACTTAAGTTACTTTTGTGACTATAGCCAATTGTCTGTGTCAAAAACAAAGGAATAAAGAACTTCTAGATTTTGAACGTTTTTCCTTTCTTTAGCTTTCCTAGACTAAAGGAACCAATAATACAATGAACACCGCTAAAAAATTGTCTCTCTATCATGCATGTCAAGATGGGCATATGGTTTGATAGAGACACATTCAATATGAACCAAATAACGACCTTCTATATACGCCTTCCCATTGCCAATTGAGTGTAGTTTTTCATTATTTTTTATTTTCTGATAAGTTATCGGAAATAACATAAGGACTTTTTTGAATCAAATAAGACCTATAATATTATTAATGGTCGATTAGGTCGTGTTAATCCTAACTACTCTTCAGTGCACAGAGAAGTCGAAATGACTTTTACTAACAATACCTTTATAAAGAAATTTGGCAATGACATTACAATTTAAAAAATTCAAATGACTTATCCTTGGAAGAGGCAAACAAAATTATTTTTTAACATAATTATTGTATACTTATCATCATTAATTTAATCTCATAGTTTTCATATATAATTTTCATGTTAGTAACAATAATATTACTTATTGGAGAAGAATGAAGACATGAAGTAGAAGAAGACTAATAATAGCTACAAATAAAAAGTAAGTTAAAATTACATAAATTTTCATGAAAATATTACTCCCTCTTTTTCAATTTATGTGAACTTGTTTGACTGGACACGGAGTTTAAAAACAAATAGAATTTGTGGTCCTAAACACATCAAAAAGGGGTCTAAAGTATTTGTTTGGTTATAAAATTTTCTCACTGGGGATAGAATTGGGAGTTTAAGTTATATTGTTTCCAAATCTAGAGAGGGGTCATTCTTTTTGGAACGGACCAAAAAGGAAATAAGTTCACATAAACTAAAACGGAGGGAATAGTTTTTGTACTATATAAATAAGATAATGTAATTTATGCAATTTTTAATATTAAAATGTAACTATATCATATATGACAAGAGTGTGTTGCTCTAGTGGTGAGCACCCTCCACTTCCAACCAAGAGGTTGTGAGTTCGAGTCACCCCAAGAGCAAGGTGGGGAGTTCTTGGAGGGAGGGAGTCGAGGGTCTATCGGAAACAGCATCTCTACCCTAGGGTAGGGGTAAGGTCTGCGTACACACTACCCTCCCCAGACCCCACTAGTTATATGATATAGTTACAACAACAACAACAACAACAACAATCCAGTATAATCCCACTAGTGGGGTCTGGGGAGGGTAGTGTGTACGCAGACCTTACCCCTACCATGAGGTAGAGAGGCTGTTTCCAATAGACCCTCGGCATCCTTCCCTCCAAGAACTCCCCACCTTGCTCTTGGGGTGACTCGAACTCACAACCTCTTGGTTGGAAGTGGAGGTTGCTTACCATCAGAGCAACCCCATGTATCTAATTAAATATTGATTGTTTATTTTTGTAGGTTCAGACGATCCAATCATTTGACCTACACAAACAAAGTATTATACGATAATTAATATTGATCATTCACATATATACTTTATTTTGTCATGTATAATTATTCACTCAAATATTTTCTTTAATAATATTAATATTATTTTATAAAATCGTGTATTACATGACTCGGACATACACATGCAATGCACGTGCAGATTTGTCATAAGCACGAAATAGTAAAGACACAGTCTACTCATATATAAAAATAGCCCTGCTAGGGAGATTTAGTATTTATTGAGGAGTGGCCGCAACAATCTCACTCATTGTCTGTGCCGGCTTGATCGCTATATAGATATTTAAATAATTGCTTTTTAAGACACATATATTTATACTAAGTTCATAATCAAAACTATTATCACGAAGTAACAGTAATTGAGGTGACAGTTACACTCACCGACTTAAAATCCTAAATTTGCGTGTCGTCTTACTAGATAATGAAATTGAGGTGATCATCCCGTATAAAATTTTGTCATAAGTAGGAAATAGTAAAGACACAGTCTACCCATAAAAATAGCAAAGAAACATGCAACTAATGTATGATATAGCCAATTTTTGCTTTAGGTTGAGACCATCCAACTTAGAAGCAGCTGCCAACTATGCATCACCTATAATTAGGCTCAATTTTTGTATGAAGCAGCTGCCAACTATGCATCACCTATAATTAGGCTCAATTTTTGTATGAAGCAGCTGCCAACTATGCACTACGTATAATGGATTCAAATTATTGTCATTTATTTCAAAATAGGAAAACCAGAACAAGATATATATTTTTGGTAAAATGCCATAATGCTATTTCCTAAACTAAATATAGCATTATACATGTGTCATGTTTGCTACTTGCAGAAGGGACCCGAGTGCAGTGCTTGGGGGTCTAAGACTAGGAGTGGTAGGACAAGAGAGAAGGAAAAAGAGGGATATAAGGAATATCCAGACAAAAAACTTTTGGCCAAGAAAAAGGAAAAGGATGATCAATTGATGACCATGTATATAATTGACCAATCAATTCTTGCCAGAGCGGATCTATAGTAATCGGTATAGATTTACATGAACTCGGTAACTTTTGTCCCCTGTATTAGTATTAAGAAATTTATTTAATGTATAACAATATTTAGCTCGAAACCTAGAGGGAAGTACACAAACAACAATTCTTAAGGCTGTTATTTAGGGATTAGCCGTACTTATTTTGTTCTGAAAATTTAAACTAAAAATCTTAATTTCAAAATAGTTGAGAACATTTGTATCCCGCAAAACCTAAATAGCAGCCCTTTAGAGTGGCTACCTGGTGTCATTTCTACTCAAAATCCAATCCTTAGATCCAATTATTATTGTATATTAACTTGAGATCGTTGAGGAGCTCATTTACTTTAAATCATAGACCCGTCTCTGAATACATATATGGTGGTGGGCCAAAATCAAGACATGAAAAATCATCCACCTTGTGCAACATAATATGCTTTCTGTTACCGGAAATATTCACTATGTTTGTGATAAGGTTACATGCATTCAAGAATTAGTCGGCATACCTTTTGGAGATTACTGCACTAAAAATTTCTGTCCAAATACACACTTGTCTCGTAGCACAGAGGTGACATATCTATTAGCTGTAACTTCACTTTGTATTACATAGATTTATCATTTCAATTCCATCAAAGACCCTCGTCTCTTTTACATTTTATTCTGCACCGATGTTGCACGGACTCTCCAAAAATATTGTCGCACCCATCCAAATACACACTTGTCTCGTAGCACAGAGGTGACATATCTATTAGTTGTAACTTCACTTTGTATTACATAGGTTTACCATTTCAATTCCATCAAAGACCCTCATCTCTTTTACATTTTATTCTGCACCGATGTTGCACGGACTCTCCAAAAATGTTGCCGCACCTATATCAGATCTTCCAAAAATACATTATTTTTGAAGGGTCCGACATACACCCGGCAACATATTTGGAGAGTCCGAGTCCTGTCCAATCAATAATAAATTCAAAAGAACCAGCTTAAATGAGGATATTTCTTTTATTGGGATTCAAAAATTTCCCAGTTTAACATTGCACTAAATACAATTTCCAGTAAAGTTAGTTTGCCCACTTTTCACATGTTATAACTTGATTGGCAGCTTGGTGCACTAAGCTCCCGCTATGCGCGAGATTCGGGGAAAGGCCGGACCACAAGGGTCTGTCTTACGCAACCTTACCCTATATTTTTGTAAGAGACTGTTTCCACGATTCGAACTCGTAACCTTTTGATTACATGGCAGCAGCTTTACCAGTTACGCGAAGACTTCTCTTCATTTTCTGGTTCAC
>AWOL01S0005377.1:46808-63949 GCA_000715115.1 Nicotiana otophora | reverse complement strand
CTTTGGGGGGGGGGGGGGAGAACTACCTCTTAGGATTTGAGTCATTTGTGCTAATTATGTCATGTGAAGGCCATGTACGCGAGGTGACGAGTACGTTCTCGGGGTTATTTGTGGAAATTTGACTGTTTAGGGCTCTTAGGTTCTTATGTTCATTAGGTATGAAGTTGTTTTGTCATGTTAAATCCCCCATTTACTAGTATCACATTTACGTGTCTTATTTGGAATTAATTGCTTCACGTTCCACCCTTATTGTCCATTAAACTCTTATATGCCTTAATTGAAGTTGTTACCTCTTTTATTGCCATGCTATCCTTCCCTAATTATTTATCCTTAATTGAAGTTATTATTATTGTTTCCGTAATTACTTATCCTTAATTGAATTTTTTGTATCTCTTCCGTAATTGCTCAGCCTAAAATAAAGTTTTTTTATCCCTTATCATTGTTGACTTATCCTTATTTAGAATTATTGATTCGTGTTATCTCTCTTATCGTCGAATTGTATTTTTGTGGAATCAATGCTACACATTATCTCTTCTTTGTTGATCTAGTCTTGTTGAGACTATTATTCCTTGTTGTATCCTTCTTTGTGATCTCGTTCTTCCGTCTCTTTGTGTTCTGAAGTTCCTGAGTTGATTTACTTGTTGTATTCTCGTGTTATTGTCGTTGTTGTTGTTGTATTCAGTATCATTGAGCCGAGAGCTATGTGTGGTTGTGATATTGAAATTGTTTTGAGGAAATATTATGGCATGTGGGCACATATTATGAAAGTCATTTATTTGAGTTGTTATGTTTTGGCATGCGTGTTGTTGTTGAGAGAATTGTTATTTTGTTGCACGAGATTTCTGTCGTGCGGTTGTTATTATGTTTGCACGATGTTTCTGTCGTGTGGTTGCTACTGTGTTTGCACGAGGTTTCTACCATGCGGTTGTTATTGTGTTGCACGAGGTTTCTACTGTGTTGTTATTATTATTGATACGCATGTAGTGGTATAAGGTCTGGGTGTTGAAACACATGCGGTTAGATAAGGTGGGCTTGAAACTCGTGGCTAGTAGGGGAACTACTAGAATCCATGTGGTGTGATAAGGTGGGCTAAAATGCGGGATTCTATTTGGGGAAAATGATTTTCAAAACTAAATATAAAGGCTCTCGCGGTAATATAAGGAAAGTTGTGATTTATTTTATGATTTGAGACTACGAGGCGGTACCTCGGTAGGGCTCTTGTTGTCATTTCCCTTTTCTGTGCACTTGTTTTTGATTGTTGTTTTCCTTGGCATACTATTAACTGTTTCCCTCCGTGTTGCACTATTTGCTCAGTTCTATGTAGCTAATCGTGTTGTGCTAGTCGCTGCTCCAAACTTCATTGTTGCCTTTATTATATTTTACATTTCGTGGTGATCATTTCTTATGTGTCATTCATTGTCTATACTCTTATTTGTTGACTTGAATTGTGGTAGAACACTTGCACAAGCATACACGTAGTTAAATTACCCATATCAGTTGTAAAAGATAAATCCTGACGTCATTGACCATTATACGTACTCTTGTCTACTTGCCTTCTGTGTGAGGGATGTTCTATTGGCACGTGAGTCGTCCGTGTGGTTATGAGTTGTAATGTCAGCACAAGATGCCAAGTGATTAGGATTCAAGAATTGGGAACCGTGATTTGTGATTTTGAGGTTTAGCATCTCGTGGAAATGCTTGGGTAACACTGGTGTGAAAGCGGTTGTTCCTACTAGTTGTCACATGTCTTCTTTTCTTCGGTTTCACCGGATTTGGACTGTGCTCAGCTTACTCTACAGTGTTATTACCTGTTATGTCTCATTGCTATTTGTTTCTCTTAGTCCTTACTGGGTACCGCTGTGGTGTACTCATACTACACTTCTGCATATTTTTGTACAGATCTCAGGTGCCTTGCTATTGTTGATTATTAGCTAGCTGGTCGAGTACTGCTGTGGAGACTCAAGGTAAACTTGTTGTCGCGTTCGCAGACCTCGGAGTCACCTTCTGATATTGTACTTGTACCGTTTAATTTCCATTCCGAACAGTTGTATTTAGGGATTCTTCTAGTAAACTCAGTAGAGCTTATGACTTGTACTACCGGTTTTGGGATTGTAAGTTATGTATAAATATGTTTATTTCATATTTATCAATTGATGGTTGAATTCCTCGATTTATTTTGTAAGTGTTAGGCTTACCTAGTCTTAGAGACTAAGTGCCGTCGCGACATCCTACTGAGGAAAATTGGGGTCGTGGCACTACTACATGTTGTAATGTAGCTTTCCACCTGATAGTGCAACCACCAATACAAAATATGAAGCTTGTTAGTCAACTTCTTTTGTCAAGATCACCTGCATAATTTGAGTCTACAAAACCAACCAAAGTATTAGTATTTCTCCCGAACTCCAAACATGTGTTTGAAGTGCCTCGCAAGTATCTGAGAAACTATTTCACAGCTTGCCAATGTGCTTTACCAGGGCAAGCCATATATCGGCTCACAACACTTACTGCCTGTAAAATATCTGGGTGTGTGCACACCATTGTATACATAATACTGTCGACTGCACTGGAATAACGTACATGTGCCATATACCTCTCTTCTTCCTTTGACTGCGGTAACTGAGCAGCAGATAACTTAAAATGAGCAGCAAGAGGGGTACTTACTGGTTTAGCATCTTTCATGCCAAACCTCTCTAAGACTTTCTCCAAGTACTTCTTCTGGGTCAGGAATAGCATGTTG
Source organism: Nicotiana otophora (assembly GCA_000715115.1). Classification (NCBI taxonomy): domain Eukaryota; kingdom Viridiplantae; phylum Streptophyta; class Magnoliopsida; order Solanales; family Solanaceae; genus Nicotiana; species Nicotiana otophora. The sequence continues at coordinate 61,212 of AWOL01S0005377.1, read as the reverse complement.
GCTCCTCGGTCTCTTTTGATTTCCATGCCAAGGATTTTCTTAGCTGCTCCCAAATCTTTCATCTCAAATTCACTTTTCAGCTGACTTTTCAAATTGTGAATTTCTGTCAAATCCTTAGTTGCAATGAGCATGTCATCAACATATAATAATATGTATACAAATTAACCATCATTTAACTTCCGGAAGTAAACACAACTATCATACATGCTCCTCGAATAACCATGACCCAACATAAAGGAATCAAACTTTTTGTACCATTGTCTTGGAGACTATTTTAATCCGTACAAGAATTTCTTCAACAAGCAAACGTGATCTTCTTTTCCTTCAATTTCAAATCCTTCGGGTTGATGCATGTATATTTGTTCCTCAAGTTTTCCATATAAGAAAGTTGTCTTTACATCAAGGTATTCTAATTCCAAATCATACATGAAAACTAAAGCAAGCAAGACATGAATAGAGTTATGTTTAACAACAAGTGAGAAACTATCATTGAAATCAACTCCTTGTACCTGACTATAGCCCTTTGCAACTAATTGTGCCTTATACCTCGCATCTTCAACCCCAGGAATGCCATCTTTTTTCTTGAAGACCCATTTGCAACCAATAATTCTCTTTCCTGATGGCGGCTTCACAAGAGACCAAGTACCATTCATGTGGATAGACTCAATGTCATGACCAGGAATTCTCACCGTCGGGACCGTGATGGCGCCTAATATTTTACTTGCTAGGCAAGCTAACGTTAGAGAATCATTAAATCAAATCCTTATTTTCATTCAATAAATAACAATAATTAGCTCAGATGAAATATAATAAGTACGGAATAATATAAAAACTGCCTAATGACTACCACCCGAATATGGAGTCACAATTCACGAGCATTCTAGAATTCACTGCAAGCAATAGTCTGAGAGAAATACAAATATTTGAATAAAAGAAACAGTAAAACAGAAAAGATAGACGGAGACTTCAAGGTCTATGAACGCCGACAAATCTACCTTGAGTCTCCGGATAGCGGGTCCAACAGCTAAAATCTCAATCAACCCGAGCCGGTACCAAAATCTGCACAGAAAGTGCAGAGTACAGTATCAGTACAACCGACCACATGTACTGGTAAGTATCGAGCCTAACCTCGACGAAGTAGTGACGAGGCTAAGGCAAGGCACCTACAAATCAACCTGTGCAGTTAAACAATGTATATATAAATAACAGTAATGAAGAATTAGACAGGAGATATCGGGAGGGGGAAACATGCTGGGGGAAATACGAGATAAAGAACTAGAGCAAAATGATAACTGGAACAACCAATATATTATGAATCAACAGGAACACAAATACAGTAAAGGAAAAATGCACGGCATCATCCTTCGTGCTTTTATTCTCAATCTCACCATAAAATCAATAGAAACGGCACGGCATCACCCTTTGTGCATTAACTCTCATATCATGGCACGGCATCACCCTTCGTTCATTAACACTCACAATATGGCACGGCATCACCCTTCGTGCTTTTACACTCACAATATAGCACGGCATCACCCTTCGTGCATTAACACTCACAATATGTCACGACATCACCCTTTGTGCATTAACACTCTCTCTTACCATAATGCAATGCATAAATAACAACATGGAGATAGAATAACAAGTACAAGCCTTACTTCAATATTTGGTTTCACAATATCAATCTCAACTTTGAAATAAATTCTCAATTATCACCAAAAAATCCGTAAACATAATAAGAACGATCAATTTAACAACACTAGTATAACACGTAGCAATTAGGTATAGGAAAGAGACAATATAAGAAAAACGGAAGAAACATGAAAAATAGGTAAATTGGCGGCGCATAAGTACTCGTCACCTCACATATACGCCACTCACATGAATTTCACATAATAACTAGTTTAAGGTTCCTAATTCCCTCAAGTCGGGGTTAGACACAACACTTACCTTGCTCTGAAGGCCACTTAATTCTCAATCACAGTTTTTCCTTTAGAATTCACCTCCAAATCACTCGTATCTACTCAAAAATGACTCAATAATATCAAATATTGCTAAAGGAATCAATTATATTGCATAATTTAAATTTCCCAAATTTTCCTCCAAAAAGTCAAAAAATCGACCCCCGCCCACTTGGTCAAAACCCGAGGTTCGAACCAAAATTCGTTTACCCTTTCACCCCCGAGCCCGAATATATAATTGATTTTGGAATTCGACCTTAAATTGAGGTGTAAATCCTCAAATTTCCGAAATCCCTAGTTTCTACCATTACCCCTAATTCTACCATGAAAACTCTAGATTTTAGGTTGATAATTTCATAAAATGTAATGGGTAATTGAAAGAAAATGGTTTAGAATCATTTACCAACACTTTAGGGAAGAAGATGACTCTTGAAAATCACCTCTCACCGTTTGGTATTTGAGAAAAATGATTTTTTGGCTAAATCCCGTGTTTGGATTCTGTTAAGTGCTGGGGGACAATGTTCATCGTGTTCGCGAGAGCACTGTCGCGTTCGCGAAGAGTATAGGCTGCCAAGCCTTCGCGTTCGTGAGACCGTGTTCGCGTTCGCATAGGCTACCCCCTCCCCTCCCCCGAGCCTTCGCGTTCGTGAGACATTTCTCGCGTTTGCGATGAAGGAACGATCGACTCTTCCCCAGGTATGCATAACACTACGTGTTCGCGAGGAGCTGGTCGCGTTCGCGAAGGGTAACGCCCACATCGCTTCGTGTTCACGACAAGCCTTCGCGTTCGCGAAGAAGAAAACTCCAGCTGCCCAGCTTACTCTTCGCGTTCGCGAGAGTACCTTCGCAAATACGAAGAAGGACATGCCAGAACACCTGCTGCAGCAAAATAATAGATTTTCTATGTCCAAAAAACATCCTGTGGCCTATCTGAAACTCACCCGAGCCCTCGGGGCTCCAAACCAAACATGCACACTAGTTTAAAAACATCATATGAACTTGCTCGCGTGATCAAATCGCCACAATAACACCTAGAACTACGAATTTAGCACCAAATCAAATGAAATTCTCAAGAACACTTTAAAATTTTTAACTTCTCAACTGGACGTCCGAATCACGTCAAATCAACTCCGTTTCTCACCAAATTTCACAGACAAGTCTTAAATATTATATTGGACCTATATCGGTCTCCGAAACTAAAATACGTACCCGGTATAAACAAGGCCAAACATCAACCAATTCTTAAAAATAATTCATTTTTAGACTTTTAATTTTCATCAAAAATTTATAACTAGAGTTAGGGACCTCCGAATTGGATTCCGGGCATACGCCCAGCTCCCATAATTCAATACAGACCCACCGGGACTGTCAAAATACGAATTCGGGCCCGTTTACCAAAACTATTGACTAAAGTCAACTAAAATCAATTTTTAAGGCAAAAATTCTTATTTGTATCAATTTTTAACATAAAAGTTTTCCGGAAACTCGCCCTGACTGTGCACGCAAATCGAGAAGGGTAAAAATGAGATTTTTAAAGCTTAAGAGTACAGATTCGAGTTCTAAAACATAAGATGACCTTTGGGTCATCACATTCTCCACCTCTAAAACAACCGTTCGTCCTCGAACATCCATAGAAAAGTACCTGAGCTGGTAAAAAGGTGGGGATATCTACTCCGCATATCGAAATCGGACTCCCAAGTAGCTGCCTCAACAGGCTGACCTCTCCACTGCACTCGAACTGAAGGGTAACTCTTTGATCTCAACTGGCGAACTTACCGGGCTAGAATAGCCATCGGCTCCTCCCCGTAAGTCAAATCCGTGTCCAACTGGATAGAGCTGAAATCTAACACATAGGACGGATCGANCTCCAGAATCTCAAAAGGTCCGATATACCTAGGGCTCAACTTGCCCTTCTTTCCGAACCTCATTACACCATTCATGGATGATACCCGAAGCAACACTCTCTCCCCGACCATGAATGCAACATCACGAACTCTACGGTCGGCATAACTTTTCTGCCTGGACTGAGCTGTACGAAGTCGATCCTGAATAATCTTGACCTTATCCAAGGCATCCTGTACTAAGTCTATGCCCAACAACCGAGCCTCCCCCGGCTCAAACCACCCAACTGGCGACCGGCACCGCCTACCATATAATGCCTCATAGGGAGCCATCTGAATGCTTGACTGGTAGATGTTGTTGTAGGCGAACTCTGCAAGGGGCAAGAACTGATCCCACGATCCTCCAAAGTCTATAACATATGCGCGGAGCATATCCTCCAAGATCTGAATAGTGCGCTCGGACTGCCTGTCCGTCTGAGAATAAAATAATGTGCTCAACTCAACCCGCGTACCCAACTCATGATATACTGCCCTTTAAAAGTGCGAGGTGAAATGCGTACCTCGATCAGAAATGGTAGACACGGGCATACCGTGAAGACGGACGATCTCACGAATGTAAATCTCTGCCAACCACTCTGAAGAATAGGTAACTGCCACAGGAATGAAGTGCGTTGACTTGGTCAGCCTGTCTACAATGACCCAAACTGCATCGAACTTCCTCTGAGTCCGTGGGAGTCCAACAACAAAATCCATAGTGATTCGCTCCCACTTCCACTCAGGAATCTCTATCTTCTGAAGCAACCCACCAGGTCTCTGATTCTCACACTTTACCTACTGGCAATTTAGATACCGAGATACATATGTAACTATGTCTTTCTTCATACTCCTCCACCAATAATGTTGCCGCAAGTCCTGATACATCTTGGCGGCGCCCGTATGAATAGAATACCAGGAACTGTGGGCCTCCTCAAGAATCAACTCACGAAGTCCATCCATATTAGGCACACAAATACGACCATGCATCCTCGAAACTCTATCATCTCCAACAGTAACTTGCTTGGCACCACCATGCTGCACTGTGTCTCTAAGGACAAGCAAATGAGGATCGTCATACTGTAGATCTCTGATACGCTCAAACAAAGAAGATCGAGCAACTATACAAGCTAGAACATGGCTAGGCTCAGAAACATTCAATCTCACGAACTGATTGGCAAAGGCCTGAACATCCAATGCAAGCGGTCTTTCATTAACTGGAATATATGCAAGGCTACCCATACTAGCTGACTTTCTACTCAAAGCATCGGCCACCATATTGGTCTTCCCGGGATGATACAATATGGTGATATCATAGTCTTTCAATAGCTCCAACCACCTCCTCTGTCTCAAATTGAGTTCATTCTACTTGAAAAAATACTGCAAGCTCCGATGATCCATGAATACCTCACATGGAACGCCGTAAAGATAGTGCCTCCAAATCTTCAACACGTGAACAATGGCCGCCAGCTCTAGATCATAAATAGGGTAATTCTTCTCGTGAACCTTCAGCTGTCGCGAAGCATATGCAATAACCTTGCCACCCCGCATCAATACCGCACCCAGACCAATACGAGATGCGTCACAATATACTGTATAAGATCCTGAACATGTGGGTAATACTAATATCGGTGCCGTAGTCAAAGCTGTATTGAGCTTCTGGAAGCTTGTCTTACACTCATCTGACCACCTGAACGGGGCACCCTTCTGGGTCAACCTAGTCAACGAGGCTTCTAAAGATGAAAACCCCTCCACGAACCGACGGTAGTAGCCCGCCAAACCCAAGAAACTATAGATCTATGTAGCTGATGTGGGTCTAGGCCAGTTCTGGACTGCCTCAATCTTCCTAGGATCCACCTGAATGCCCTCTGCTGATACAATGTGACCCAAGAAAGCAATTGAACTCAACCAAAACTCATATTTTGAGAACTTAGCATATAACTGGTTGTCTCTCAGAGTCTGAAGAACAATCTGAAGGTGCTGCTCGTGCTCCTCTCGGCTGTGGGAGTAGACCAAGATGTCATCAATAAACACAATCATAAAGGAATCCAAGTAGGGCTTGAATATCCGGTTCATCAAATCCATGAATGCTGCTGGGGCATTTGTCAGCCCAAATGACATAACTAGAAATTCATAATGGCCACACCGAGTCCGAAAAGCTGTCTTAGGGACATCAGATGCCCTAATCCTCAACTGATGGTAGCCATATCTCAAATCAATCTTCGAAAACACCTTGGCACCCTGAAGTTGATCAAATAAATCATCAATCCTAGGCAATAGATACTTGTTCTTGATGATGACTTTGTTCAACTGCCGATAATTTATACACATCCTCATCGATCCATCTTTCTTCTTCACAAAACACAGGTGCACCCTAGGGCGAGACATTATGTCTAATGAAGACCTTATCAAGCAAATCTTGCAATTATTCCTTCAATTCTTTCAACTCTGGCGGGGCCATGCGATATGGCGGAATGGAAATGGGCTGGGTGCCCGGAGTTAAATCAATGCAAAAATCAATATCCCTGTCGGGTTGCATCCCCGGCAGGTCTATAGAAAATACCTCTAGAAACTCACGAACAACCGGCACTAAATCCATGGAAGGAACCTCCGCACTAGAATCGCGGACATAAGCCAAATAAGCTAGACATCCCTTCTCGATCATATGCTGAGCCTTTACATAAGCGATAACCCTGCTGGTAGAATGGCCAAGAGTCCCTTTTCACTCTAATCGAGGCAACCCATGCAAAGCTAAGGTCACCATCTTGGCATGACAATCTAATATAACATGATAAGGTGACAGCCAATCCATACCCAGTATGACATCAAAATCAACCATGTCGAGAAGTAAAAGATCTACATGAGTCTCAAGACTCCCAATGGTGACCACACACGAACGATAAACACGATCTACAATAATAGCATCCCCCACTGGCGTGGGCACATACACAGGAGCACTCAAAGAGTAACGGGGCACAATCAAATATGAAGCAAAATAGGATGACACATAGGAGTAAGTAGACCCCGGATCAAATAGAACTGAAGCATCTCTACTACAAACTGAAACAGAACCTGTGATAACAGTGTCAGATGACTCAGCCTCAGGCCTGGATGGAAAAGCATAACACTGGGGCTGGGGCCCACCACCCTGAACTACATCCCTGGGACGGCCTCTAGCTGGCTGGTCTCCACCTCTAACGGCCTGACCTCCACCTCTAACAATCTGGCCTCTACCTCTGGCTGCCTGACCCCTGCCTCTGGCTGGCTGAGCAGGTGGTGCAGCAACTGGGGCCGGAACCATGGCACGAGAACTCTGATGTTGTGAGCTTCTCATTGCTCGAGGGCAAACTCTAGCAATGTGCCTCGGATCACCACAAGTATAACATAACCTCAGTTGTTGTGACTGCTAACCCTGAAATTGACCCTGTCGACCTGAGTAACCACCCAGATAACTCTGAAGTAAAGGTAAACTAATAGGAGTTGGTGGTGCACTGTAGGCTAGCTGGTCGGAATAATGCATCTGAGGGCCACGATAACCTGAGGCACTGTAGGATGCCTGAAGTACTGAATGAAATGGCCTGGGAGGATGGCCTCTGCCAAAAGTACCCCTGCCTCTAGATGAGGAACTGCTGAACTCACCGGAATGACGAGGTCTCTTGTCGGACCCCTAACCTCCCTGAGTAAGAACCATCTCGACTCGTTTGACGACATTGGCAGCCGCCTGAAAAGACATCTCACTCCCAGTCTCCTTAGCCATCTGCAATCTGATATGCTGAGCAAGTCCGTCAATAAACCTACTCACCCTCTCTCTCTCGGTGGGAAGCAAAAGAATAGCATGATGGGCCAAATTCACAAAACGGGTCTCATATTGAGTAACAGTCATATTGCCCTGCTGGAGACGCCCAAACTGACGGCGACGCTCTTCTCTCAATGTGATAGGCAGAAACTTCTCTATGAAGAGCTGAGAGAACTGGTCCCAAGTAAGAGCAGGCGACCCAGCTGGTCTGGTCAATAAATAATCTCTCCACCATTTCTTGGTGGGACAAGTCATCTGAAATGCAGCAAAATCGACCCAATTGGTCTCTACTATATCCATGTTCCGTAGAACCTCGTGACAGCTGTCAAGATACTCTTGGGGATCCTCTGAAGGAGCACCACTGAAGTGAATGGTAAAGATCTTGGTAAACCTGTCCAATCTCCACAAAGCCTCAAAAGACATAGTTGGCACATCTCCGGCCTATGTCGCAACAACCAGCTGAACTACTCTGACTGGTTGAGCTGCTGGAGCATGATATTGGGGAGCTATCTGCTCCGGAGTGGGAGTAGTGGGATTATGGGCTCCTACTCCAGCCTGAGACACTGCTGGTGCCATGGGAAATACGACAGTCTGGGCCACACTCTCTATAAGGCCCACCAAACGGACCAAAGCGTCAAGATCTATCTAAGGCTCCATTATTGGGGTTGCTGCTCAGGCTCTGGGCTGAACCCTGCCCCTGCCTCGGCCTCGACCTCTGCCCCGCGTAGGAGCTGCCACTGGACGCTCTAGCTGCTGCTCAGTTGAGGAAGCGGTACGTGTTCTCGCTAACTGCGAGAGAACAAGAGTAGAAGAGTTCAATCAGTATTAAGAAAACAACAATGACAGAGGAGAATAGAAATGAAATTTGTTCCTAAACTTCATAGCCTCTGGAAGATAAGCACAGACGTCTCCGTACCAATCCTCCAGACTCTACTAAGCTTGCTCGTGAATCGTGAGGCCTAGGAAACCTAATGCTCTGATACCAACTTGTCACGACCCGAAATTCCCACCATCGGGACCGTGATGGCGCCTAACATTTCACTTGCTAGGCAAGCCATGTTAGAGAATCATTAAACCAAATCCTTATTTCCATTTAGTAAATAACAATAATTAGCTAAGATCAAATATAATAAGTGCGGAATAATATAAAAACTGCCTTAATTACTATCACCTGGATCTGGAGTCACAGTTCACGAGCATTCTAGAATTCACTACAAGAAATAGTCTGAGAGAAATACAACTGTTGAATGAAAGAAACAGTAAAACAGAAAAGATAGATGGGGACTTTAAGGTCTGTGAACGCCGACAGATCTACCTTGAGTCTCCGTATAGCGGGTCTAACAGCTAAAATATCGATCAACCCGAGCTGGTACCAAAATTTGCAGGGTGCAGAGTGCAGTATCAGTACAACCGACCCCATGTACTGGTAAGTGTCGAGCCTAACCTCGACGAAGTAGTGACGAGCCTAAGGCAAGTCACCTACAAATCAACCTGTGCAGTTTGACAATGTATATACAAATAACAGTCATGAAAAATTAGACAGGAGATATCGGGAGGGGGAAACATGCTGGGGGAAATACGAGATAAAGAACTACAGCAAAATGATAACTGGAACAACCAATATATTATGAATCAAAAGGAACACGGATACAGTAAAGGAAAAATGTACGACATCACCCTTCGTGCTTTTACTCTCAATCTCACCATAAAATCAATAGAAATGTCACGGCATCACCCTTCGTGCATTAACTCTCATATCATGGCACGGCATCAGCCGTCGTGCATTAACTCTCACAATATGGCACGGCATCACCCTTCGTGCTTTTAAACTCACAATATGGCACGGCATCACCCTTCGTGCATTAACACTCACATTATGGCACGACATCACCCTTCGTGCATTAACACTCACATTATGGCACGGAATCACCCTTCATGCATTAATACTCACAATATGTTACGGCATCACCATTCGTGCATTAACACTCTCCCTTACCATAAGGCAATGTATAAATAACAACAGGGAGATAGAATAACAAGTACAAGCCTTACTTCAATATTTGGTTCCACAATATCAATCTCAACTTTGAAATAAATTCTCAATTATCACCAGAAAACCCGTAAACATGATAAGAATAGTCAATTTAACAACACTAGTATAAACGCGTAGTAATTAGGCATAGGAAAGAGACAATATAAGAAAAACGGAAGAAACATGGAAAATAGATAAATTGGCGGCGCATAAGTACTCGTCACCTCACATATACGCCGCTCACATAAATTTCACATAATAACTAGTCTAAGGTTCCTAATTCCCTCAAGTCGGGGTTAGACACAACACTTACCTCGCTCCGAAGGCCACTTAATTCTCAATCATAGATTTTTCTTTAGAATTTACCTCCAAATCACTCGTATCTATTCAAAAATGACTCATTAATATCAAATATTGCTAAAGGAATCAATTATATTGCATAATTTAAATTTCCCAAGTTTTTCTCCAAAAAGTCAAAAAATCGACCTCGAGCCCGCTTGGTCAAAATCTGAGGTTCGGACCAAAATATATTTACCCATTCACCCCTGAGCCCGAATATATAATTAGTTTTGAAATCTGACCTCAAATTGAGGTGTAAATCCTCAAATTCCCGAAATCCCTAGTTTCTACCCTAACCCCTAATTCTACCATGAAAACTCTAGATTTTAGGTTGATAATTTCATAAAATGTAATGGATAATTGAAAGAAAATGGTTTAGAATCACTTACCAACACTTTGGGGAAGAAGATGACTCTTGAAAATCGCCTCTCACCGTTTGGATTTTGAGAAAAATGATTTTTTGGCTAAATAACCTGTTTGGATTCTATTAAGTGCTGGGCGACAGTGTTCATCGCGTTCGCGAGAGCACTGTCGCGAGAGCACTGTCGCGTTCGCGAAGAGTATAGGCTTCCAACCCTTCGCGTTCGCGAGACCGTGTTCGCATTCGCGTAGGCTACCCCTCTGGCCTTCGCATTCGCGAGACATTGCTTGCGTTCGCGGTGAAGGAACGATCGACTCTTCCCCAGGTGTGCCTAATACTACGCGTTCTCGAGGAGCCGGTCGCGTTCGCGAAGGGTAACGCCCCCATCGCTTCGTGTTCGCGACCAAGCCTTCGCGTTCGCGAAGAAGAAAACTCCAGCAGCCCAGCTTAATCTTCGCATTCGCGAGAGTACCTTCGCGAACGCGAAGAATGACATTCCAGAACACCTCCTGCAGCAAAATACCAGATTTTCTAAGTCCAAAACATCTCATGGCCTATCCGAAATTCACACGAGCCCTCAGGGCTCCAAACCATACATGTACACAAGTCTAGAAACATCATACGAACTTGCTCGCGCCATAAAATCGCCAAAATAACACCTAAAACTACGAATTTAGCATCAAATTAAATGAAATTCTCAAAAACACTTTAAAATTTCTAACTTCTCAACTGGACGTCTGAATCGCGTCAAATCAACTCCGTTTCTCACCAAATTTCACAGACAAGTCTTAAATATTATATTGCACCTATACCGAGCTCCGGAACCAAAATACGGACCCGGTATCAACAAGGCCAAACATCAACCAGTTCTTAAAAACTATTAATTTTCAGACTTTTAAGTTTTATCAAAAATATATAACTCGAGCTAGGGACCACCGAATTCAATTTCGGGCATACGCCTAGGTCCCATTATTCAATACGGACCCACCGGGACCGTCAAAACATGGATTTGGATCTGTTTACCAAAAATGTTGACTAAAGTTAACTAAAATCAATTTTTAAGGCAAAAATTCTTATTTTCATCAATTTTCAACATAAAAGTTTTTCGGAAACACGCCCTGACTATGCACGCAAATTGAGGAGGGTAAAAATGAGATTTTTAAAGCTTAAGAGCGCAAATTCGAGTTTTAAAACATAAGATGACCTTTTGGGTCATCATACTCAATTTCTTCATTCATTGCAATCAGCCACTTGAATGAATCAACACCAGAAACTGCTTCTGAATATTTTGATATTTCTCTAATTTCTTTAGTTTCCTATATAACTGAAAAAACAAATGAAACATAATCTCCTAATCTTAATGGTTGTTTACTTTCTCTTCTTGGTCTATGTTTGGCTATAGAATACTCCTCTTCTTCTGGTTCAACTTCAAGAGTCTCAACTTCAGGAATTTCAGCTTCTGGCTCAACTTCAGGAGTTTCAACTGTATTTTGCTCTAAAGTTGATGAGCTTGGCTCAGAAGGAATGTCAATCTCAACCTTCACCTGCTTCTGTGTACTCTTCCCTTTATCTGTATTATAAGAACTAGAAGACTTTTTTCTAGAATGTAATATAGAGGATTCATCAAAGGTTACATCTCTGCTAATTATAAATTTTGGTGCCATAGGATCAGGATACCATAGTCGGTATCCTTTCACCCCAGAATCCAGATGCATATCCAAGGAAAATGCACTTTTTAGCCATTGGCTCTAATCTTCCATCATTTACATTGCGTATGCAGGGCAACCAAATATCTTTAAATCGGAATAATTAGCAGGAGTACCTTACCACATTTCCTATGGAGTCTTAAAGTTCAAAGGTGCAGAAGGAGCACGGTTGACAATATAACAAGTTGTAGAGATAGCTTCTGCCCAAAAGGCGTTTGTCAACCCAGCATTTGAAATCATGCAACGAGTCATTTCCAAAAGAGTTCTATTCTTCCTTTCTGCCACACCATTTTACTGAGGTGTCATTCTCACAGTACGGTGTCGAGCAATTCCTTCATTCTTGCAAAATTCGTTGAATTCATCATTACATAATTCTAAGCCATTATCTGTTCTAAGCCACTTAACATGTTTTCCTGTTTGCTTCGCAATCAAAACTTTCCATTGTTTAAAAGTTAAGAAAGTATCACTTTTATTTTTCAGGAAATAAACCCAAACTTTTCTTGAATAATCATCAATGAAAGTTAACAAATACTGTAATGACTCGACCTTGTTGTTTCGAGTATTACAACCCCATTTCCCCATTTACTGCACAATTTATGCTTTATAGTTGTTATGTGACTCGTTGGGGTGATTGGTTCGGGTCCGGTGAGGTTTTGAAATAAATAGGAACACTTAGTTCCAAGGTTTAAAGCTTAGGTTTAAATAGTGACCGAAATAGAGTTTTGATGATTCCAATAGCTCCATATGATGATTTGGTAATTAGGAGTGTGTCCGGAAAATTATTTGGAAGCCCGTAGCTAAATTAAGCTTGAAATGGCTAAAATAAAAATTTAAGTTTGGAAGTTTGACCGGGGAGTTGACTTTTTGATATCAGCATCGGAATCCGGTTTTGAAAATTGGAATACCTCTGTTATGTCATTTATGACTTGTGTGCAAAATTTGAGGTCAATTGGACTTGATTTGATAGGTTTAGGCGTTGAATGTAGAAGTTGAAATTATTTTTAGTTTCATTAAGCTTGAATTGGGATATGATTCGTGATTTTAGCATTGCTTGAGGTGATTTGAGGGTTAGAATAAGTTTGTATGATATTTTAGTACTTGTTGGTATATTTGATTGAGGTCCCAGGGGGCATCGGGTGAGTTTTGGATGGTTAACGGATCAAATTCGAACTTAGAATAAATCTGAAAGTTTCTGCCTTCTCGTGCAACCGCACCTGCGGAATTTGGCTCGCAGGTGCGAGTTCGCAAAAGCTAGCTGGGCAAGCGCAGAAGTGGGGAGGGCTGGCAAGGCAGTGTGCGCAGGTGCGGAGTTTGCGCCGCATCTGCGAAACCGCAGAAGCGGCTTTGTGATCGCAGAAGCGGAACGTAGAAGGGCAGGCTTCACCGCAGAAGCGGACTTTTGTCCGCAGAAACGAGAATGGCGCAGAAACGGTTGCACATAAGCGGTTAAAAATGCCACAGGTGCGGAACCTCTGGCAGTGTACAAAAACAGAGGGGTCCGAGATTTTCTCATTTTTAGACATTCCAAACACGGGTTGAGGCAATTTTTCAGAGAGAATTCACGGGAAAGCTTGAGGTAAGTCACTTGTGATCATTGTTAGTCAATAATATTGGATTATCATCGAATAATATGACTAGATTACATGTTTTGAGGTGTATATCAGGAATTTAGACCTAGGGATTTAGAAATAAGATTTGATAATTTGGAGGTCGAATTAATGTCGGAATTGGGTAAATTTTGTATGGTTAGACTCGTGATTGAACGGGAGTTCATTTTTGTAACTTTTGTCAGGTTCCGAGACATGGGTCCCACGGGCGATTTTTGAGTTAAATGTCGGATTTTGTTGGAAAATTAGTATTTTCATATGGAATAAATTCCTATGATTTGTATTGACTGAATCGAATGAATTGTAACTAGATACGAGGCTTTCGGAGGCCAATTTGCGAAGCAAAGGCATAGCGGAATAAAGATTTACGTGGTTTTAAGGTAGGTAACATTTCTAAACTTGGTTCTGAGGGTATGAATCCCTGAACTTTGTGTTATATCAATTGTTGAAGGTGACGCACATGCTGGGTGACGAGCGTGTGGGCATGCATCATAGAAATTGTGACTTGAATAAATCATGTGAAGTTGTAAAAATTAAAGAATCATGGTATTATTCGCATATCCTTCACGTGTTAGGAAATTGAGTTGAGACTCGTATTAAAGATCATAATTTGGCTATGTGTCGATATTTTGGGACCCATAGGGTCGTGTTGCTGTTGAATTTAATTGCTTTGAAAATGTATATTTCATAATCAGTCATGTTCATAAATGTGAGAATATTTATGGGAT
>AWOL01S0005377.1:10578-39779 GCA_000715115.1 Nicotiana otophora | reverse complement strand
GGGGTGGGGGAGAGACTGTGTTTCCAGAAAGGAAAAAAAAAGACTAACAAATTCTCAACCTACATATAGATGAATTCACAAGTCTCTTACTATGGTTACAATGGGTGCCTATCTTCTCATAAAGATTCATCAAAATGGGCAACCCCCCTAAATTTATTTTCATTTGTTCTAACCAATTGTAAGTCAAAGCAGCTTCAATTACTATTCTTGGCTTTTCCATTAGTAGTCCATGCCACCCATGCCGCCACCCATTGGTGGAGTTTCCTTCTCATCCTTAGGAAGCTCGACAACAACAGCTTCGGTTGTGGTCAAAAGAGACGACACGCTGCATGGCACACAACATTATAGGGACTTTAGCAATAACCCAATGTCTACACTGAAAGAACAAGAAAATACAAAGGGTGTCGTAGGCTAACCTGGCAGCATCGACCAAGGCTGTCCTGATCACTTTCAACGGGTCAATGATTCCTGCCCTGACCATATCCACATATTCACCTGTTGCATAGAAACAGTCGCTTGAGAAAATGGATGTTTGATCAGTCATACATTAAAATGGGACAAAAGATGAAGATCAAGACCTTTGGCAGCATCATATCCAAGATCGGCGTCGTCCTGCTCTAACAGTTTACCAACCACGACTGCACCCTCTACTCCTGCATTTGAAGCTATTGTATGTACAGGTGTCTGCAATTACAGAGCCATAAATTGGTAGCAATTCAAGATACTTTCCAAAAATGGGCATCACATTTGAGCTGAACCACTCTATTTCCGAGAAGCTATATTCTAGACTTAAGTAGCAGAGATAAAGGAAGCAAGCAAACCTTTAGAGCATTCTGAATAATCTGTACACCAATTTTCTGGTCAAAGTTGGCAGTTTCTAATTTATCCAATTCTTTTGCTGCATAAAGAAGAGCAACACCACCACCTGCAAGAAAGAAAAGCTACATTATTAATCTCCAACTAATTAGTTATTCCCAGTTAGCTTGGGAATATGAGAAACGGAAGTATAATAACCTGGAACAATTCCTTCCTCCACGGCAGCCTTTGTGGCATTCAAAGCATCAGTGACTCTATCTTTCTTTTCCCCAACCTCAGCTTCACTAGCTCCTCCAATCTGAAAATTAATATATATTCAACTAAGGTATGTTTTAATAACAACTGAACTAACACCGTCGCAACTTCTTTCAACTTAAAAGGAAAGTCTGAATTCTTCTTGTAGGTCTGCATTTGCACAAGTTGCAAACAAAGACATACCTTTAACACAGCAACACCTCCTGAAATCTTAGCTAGCCTTTCCTGCAACTTCTCCTTGTCATAATCAGATGTGCTCAGTTCAATGGTTGATCTAATCTGCAAATACAAAGAGCACGAGTATATGCTCAACCCCATGCTGAAGTGCAGTGCTTGTATTGATATTGGTACGAAACAGAAGCAAGACAAACCTGTTCACATCGTTCCTCTATGGACTTCTTCTCACCAGCGCCATCAAGAATGACAGTATCATCCTTGGAAATAGCCACCTAGGAATATCGAACAGGAATCACATTACGCACAATTTTCTCATGCACTTTTACATTCAAAAGAGAACGGATATACTAAAGGAATGGCTACTACAGCCAAATGGCACGGCAAAAGTACCTTTTTACATGATCCCAACATCTCCAATTCCACATTTTCAATGTTCAATCCAAGCTCTTCTGTTACAACCTACCACACAGCAGTAAGAGACGTTGGTTGAGGTAATCTGTAAGACAAATATCAACTATCTTATACATGAGCATGGTAAATAAGTTCTCACTTGGCCTCCAGTTAAAATAGCAAGATCTTGCAAATTAGCTTTCCTGTTTTCACCAAAGCCTGGTGCTTTGATGGCACAAACCTGTAAACATTTAAAGACAACAAGCAATCACCAAACTGAAGACAAGTTAAACAACAAACAGCACCGTAAAATATATAAGTAACATACCTTGATTCCAGCACGAAGCTTGTTCAAAATAAGAGTGGCAAGTGCTTCACTGTCCACATCTTCAGCCACAATTAAGAGGGGTCTTTGTCTCTGCATAGATGAAGTAAGAGTAAGACAGAGAGCTCCATGGTCAATCTCCGAAACCAAATTGATAATCTCAGAAAGAGGATTACCTTCAGAGCCAACTCTAATGCTTTCACAACAGCATTAACACTTGAGATCTTTTTCTCATGAATAAGAATTAGAGGGTCATCGAGTTCCTGCCAGATATATCAAGAGAATAGTGAGTTCAAACGGAAAAGAGCAAGCATGGCGCAAAATATGAGAAGCATGCTGGCAATACAATCTCATGCAAGCCTCACTAATATTAGCTAACTAGAGACATACACATTTCTGATTCTTCTGATTTGTGATAAAGTATGGTGAAATGTAACCTCTGTCCAGCTTCATCCCTTCAACAACTTCCAACTCATTGAATAGTGTCTTTCCGTCCTGCATGATAATAGAAATGAGCTATTTACACACCTTTATAGCAAGACTACCAAGTCTTCAACAACTCGGTTGAAGTATACACCAAAGAGGATTATACAAATTGAAGACAGGACGTTTTTCTTAACCGAGCAACAAAAGAATATATCCAAATTCCATCTTGCTTAATTTATTGCCCAAATTCTCCTTTTTACCAACAAAATTGCTCAGGTCTCACTAAGTCAGTCAGTAAACTAACATTTGCTTCAATTACACCCCTAAAGCATATTAAATCAGAAACTTCCAACTTTTATACACACGCTTTAAAGCTTACATAGGTTGGTTTAGGACCACAGAGACCAGTACAAACTCCGCATACATAAATAGAAAGTAGAAGTACTTACTTGGATAGTGATGACTCCCTCCTTGCCTACTCTCTCCATAGCCTTTGCAATTAGCTCACCAATTTCTCTTTCTCCATTTGCAGAGATAGTCCCAACCTATCAAAGGATTATAATAATATCAGAATCTTTTGGGAAAAAGTGCATAACATAGTAGCGGATTGACTTCTATATCAACTCCAGTGACTAATTTAATCTCTCCGCGGAGCTATTTGTTACTTTCTGCTTTTCTTCCTTTTTACTATTATCAATTCCCTTCTGAGGATGGTTTCCAGTAAAAGGTAGAGAAGTGTAAGTACCACAAAACACTGCTACATTTATGTGCAAGTACTAAAACTGACAAAGATACCTGTGCAATTTCCTCTGATGTGCTGATCATCCGTGCTCTGCTCTTCAGGTTTGTTACAACAGAATCTACAGCCATGGTAATACCCCGTCTAAGGTCCATTGCATTCATACCAGCTGCCACTGACTTGCATCCTTCAGCAAATATTGCTCGGGTGAGGACTGTAGCACACGTGGTACCTGAAAAACACAAAAACACCAATTATACTGGGGCAGAAAATCGATTCAGTCTTTCGAAGTGACAGAACATAAAACTCCAGCAGCAGAGGCAATACGAGTTCTAAAGACTTACCATCACCAGCAACATCATTTGTGGCATTGGCAACTTGTTTTACAAGGCTTGCACCAACATTTTTTATCTTGTCCTTGAATTCAACACTTTTTGCGACAGTGACGCCATCTTTTGTTACTTTGGGTGCACCCCAACTTTGTTCAATCACCACATTACGTCCCTACACCATAAACTTCTAACATCAATTGACATTCATGACGATAAAGCTACCACCAGAAATATGCAGTGGGAGTAAATTGCATTCTCATCTCCTAGAAATATGTCAGCAAAATAGGATGTTGCTGCCCCAGTGTTCTCCAAGTTCGACTAGCAGGAACAAGGAGAGATAAAAAGGCAACTAATTCTACTTTCGCTTCAAGGGAACGAGTCGGCCAGAAATGTCCCAGTTCTGCCAACCAGAGAGCGAAGCGATCAACAGATTGACGTATCAGGGTAAATATCAGAACCAGGAAAACCCGATAACAATTTACAGTTGAGGCAAGTACTTCTACAATGCCATTTAGGTAGTGTATGCCCTAATGAGTACTTTCCCGTACACTATAAGAAGCATGTGAGCATCTGAAGACAGCAAAGTGTTAATGTTTGATGGAAACTAATGACATGACTACATAATTGCATTCAGGTTTTCCATTTCCAAAGAATTGAGCACCTATGCCTGTGAAATTGTTGCACTTTTGTATGGATAGAAGCATAGATCCAACAAATTACCAAGTCAAACAAAAGACAACAAGGTCTCATCACAACCCATCAAAACAATATAATATATAATGTACACGGGTAGGAAATTAATAATTTACTAAAAACAAGAGCATGTCACCAAAGTTCAGATTATTAGCATGAGTTCTGCTAAAATCATGAGTAACAAGTATTCTCTTAGGTTCAAACCATTCAATGTTTGGCAATTCTGACGAACTTTACATTCGTAAAAGCTACATAAACAGTACTACAAGTCTTCGTCAAAAAACATAAACAGTACTACAAGTCACAATAGTTTTTTTATAATTAACATCTAAAAATATATATAAATGTACAATTGCAGTAAAAAAAATTGTTTCACTTCCCAGATAGATATAATAACATATAAATTAGAACAAACAGAGTATATTCACTAATGGGGTTAAGAAAAAAATCAACCTTGAACCCATAGTGACTTTAATTTAGTACAAACAATACTATGTCACCAAAGTTCAAATTTTTCACATGAGTTCAAATGAAATCTTGAGTAACAAGCATTCCCTCTAAGGTTCAAACTATTCAACTTTTGGTCAATTCTGAAGAACTTTCCATAATAAGAAACTGCAGTCAAACATATGTTTAACATCTCTATTTAATAACCATTCACTATATAAGCCAAATTTTTCGGGAAACCAATTTTTATGTTATGTTGTAATATGACCTCTATAACAACACTTCACTATAGCAGCCCACAAATGTCGGAACAAACGAGACTGGTTTGACTGTATATAAGAAGTAATACAAGTCACAATACTTCTATAATTAACAATATTTATAATGACATAATAAAAATTTCACCTTTGGACCCATAGTAACTTTAACAGCATCAGCAAGTTCCTCAACACCTTGAAGCATCATAGACCGAGCTTCAACTCCAAATCTAATATCCTTTGCAGCATAATTTCTACTCCAATTTAACCTTCCACCAATCTGCAACGAAAAGAAAAACCATTTAAACAACAAATCCAAAATACAGCTCTTCTTGATCTGTAAACAAAAAAAAAATGCAACTTTACAAAAAATACTCACTTGTTGGGTGTCGGTTCTTGCAACTCTGTACAAACAAGAAAAAGGGTATTTGTCAAAGTAATAAAGATTATGTTTTTCTAACACAATAAAAAAAGATTAAAAAAAAGTTATAGAATATGAATATATACCTGGCTTTGGAAGCAAGATTTGCTGCAAAACGATACATTTTTTTGCTACTGAGAAAATGCTGGTGAGAGAGAGAGAGAGAGAGAGAAGTGGGGGATGAATATGAAGATTTTTAGGTCTTTTATTTTGAGAGGAAAGAGAAGGGTCTGGAAGAAGCAGCTTCTAGGGTTTTAGGGTTTTACTATCTCATTTCATATTTAACAGTATCCTGTTAAAAAGAAAGTATGTACTACGAGATAGGGTTTAAGAAGGATTTAAGCCTCCAAAGGTTTTCAACTTAAAAATAGGAGTAAAAAAATGTCAATTTGCAGCTCTCTTTTTTTTTTTTTTAAAGGTAATTTATACTTGTGCCACTTTACCATGTGACTCACCAACTTATCATTTTGTCAATTGAACACTTACACTCGTTGAAATCATGTATAATAAATGTTTATGACAGAAGGCTATCAGTGCGTGTAATATAATATTCTACATGTAGGATGCCACGTCATTACTAGTGTCACATAGGAAAATAAAATATTGAAAAATAGGACTGGCCACCCAAACCTAATATTTCATGTCATTTACACTTTATCGATTATTCCACGTCATTATTTATTTTCTTAGAAAGTATTTTTTAAAAAAATTGAAGAAAAATCCAAAATGCCTCAATAAACAATCTCATAGCCACTGTTACAACCTCTTTCTTTATCTAACCACCGTAAACCATTCCCTAACCACCAGCAAAGATCGTTCTTTCAAAATCCCACCCAGGAACAGAAGATTTCCTAAGGGAGTCAGTAACACCGGAGCGCGCAAGCGCACACACGTGCTGCAAATCTTCAACATAAAGCAAAATCCAAGATATACAAGGACACTAAGCCAAAAATCACAAAACGCTGGGGTAGTGAACACCCAACGATTCGGACTCATTAGCGACGAATTGTAACCTTGATTCACCAAGTTATTTCAGCCAACCTAACCAAAACAGATGCAATAGAAAAACAGTAACGAGACAGAGCCTAGGAAGTTCGCCCGAGGATATGAGTTTCGTCGAAACATGTACAAATACCAACAGTAAGGACCACCGGATAAATTATTCCGGCGTGACCAGTTCCAAATAGCGAAACACAATAACGATAACCAAAACAGATCCGTTCGTCAACCTAAAAAGTCGTCGGAATCAGTGACGCAACTACCACGGGTAGGACGCTGGAGCAGCGTCGTAGGAGGAACGAAACTCGCCGGAACCCTAATCGGTTGGGTTTTGATCAAACAGAAAAAGAAATAAGAAATGTAAAAGATTTTTTCCTTAAAGAAATAAAGGAAAATAGTATATTTCTCCCTGATTTGTGATTTTGAAGGCTCATCTATTGTTTACTGTAATGTGGAGGGGGAAAGAGGGATTGGGGGCGATAAGAAAGGTGGGAGAAACTGAGAAAGAGAAAAAAATCGGGAGGGGGAGGGGGGTAATTTCAATTAACTTATTAACTTTACTTCTTTTTTTAGTTTAATTCATTTTAATCAAAATTACTAGTATCACTCTCTTTACACGCGTGTGTTACTCATAATGTGTCCACCTCAGCTATGTCAATGTCACATAAGATCGGTCAATGGTAGAGAGATTTAGAAAATTAGTTTTGAACGAGTGTAAATATTCAATTGGCAAAATTATAAGTTTGAGGAACGACATGACATAGTGGCACAAGTATAAGTGTCATTTAGGCTATTCTACCTTTTAAAAATGTTGTAGTGAAAATTATTGTTTAGAATATAATACAGAATGGAAGAAGGAAAAAGGTATTTCCTGTATTAAAAAGTTGCCTAATTATAATTTTAGTCCCTTAAAAACTATCTTCTTATAATTTTTCTTTTATTTAGAAATAAACAAAATAATAAAGTTGATGCAACAAATTATATATAATTTTCTTTGTCGTTAACTTACATATAATTGAAAGTCAAAACAAATTAAAGGTCATAAAAGGGAGGACACTATAAAAAAAGACAACGAAAATTATATGTAAATTAATGAGCACACAACGTATACATAATGTAGCGCTTAAGAAAGCTTTATTTACGGGAGAAAATATTTTTTCGAAACTTTATTTCTCTTTTATATTAGTAAATTCTATGCATGTCAATTGACTAAACTATAGTAATGCCTCTTTTAGTATAAAAAATATGTAAGTTAATTACGAAGAAAATTATATTTATTAAAAATTCAATTTTGCTCATTTTCCTTTATTGATATTCCAATCAAGAAAGGATAACATTTTTTTTTTGTATTCCCTCCTTGATATTTGTTGCACCAACTTTATTCTTTTATTTATTTCTAAAATTCTTTTTATTTCTTTTTTAACTTGAAGTATCAAGTTTTTCATGTTCTGAGAATGACTCGGCCATGTGAATGAGATGGTTATTATTTTTAAAGTGCCATGATGGAAGAAAAATCTGCTTAATCTCCAATCATATTTCTAACTGTTAGATATAATAATTTAGTAGAATATATAATGTGTGCATAGGCCTATTGAGGATTTTAAGATGATGGATGCAGTACTGCGAAAAAGTAATTTAGGAATTAAATTTGACCCATTCAACCTTTAGGTTCTTACCTCAAATTCATTATACTTTTAAAGTATAGGATTATAATTATTTTTTTTTGCAATTTTAGTAATTTTTCACTTGTAAAGGTGCACCCTATAATTATACAACAAAAACTCTTTAAATTTAGATGCGCACACATATATTTAAATAATCTTGAAAAAATATAACATTCACATGGTCTAGGAAAATAAGCATGAATTCACATTAACCCATGTCCCTGCTCTTAGATACATAATGTTGTGTGTGTTTTCTTAAGCAAAAAAATAAATAAAAAATCCAGCTGGTGGTCTACAACATGATAGAATATTGCAATTTAAATCTTGGTTTTGAATTGAGAGAAAAATGCACATTAAAACCTACAACTTATTTTTCTTTGCAAAAACTAATCTGGAAATGAATAGTATATCTGCAAATCCAATTTTGCTACTCCCCTTTTTTTTTGAGTTAGGAAATTTGATTTTGTTCCGAGTTTCGTATTTCACATTAAATGTTTTATGATTCAAGTATATGTGGTATGACTTGGCTAGTTGATGCGTATAATTATGAAGTAACATGCTGCATTCTTAGCTAATGCACTATTAGAAGAGTTAAATTGTATCAAAAGAACAAATTAAGGATAGCATAATATCGTAAATTACAAGAAAACTCGATGTTATAAAGCAAAACTTGTAAGAAGATCTTTGAAATTATATCAGCGTAATCTTGTTAAAATTTGCAAAACGTGGTATAAAGAAACAATGAATAGTTATAAAATGGTAGGAAATTGTGATTGGGAAAGATAGAATTTTCTCATAAGTACCAATACAACAGTGAATAGTCACAAAATGGTAGAAAATTGTGATTGGTATCTTTTTTTTAATCGAACATCAGTATGAGTCAGTAGATGAGCCGCGACCCATTCAGAGAGAACAGGACATCAGGTATGATGCCTAATTATCTACGACAGTAACACATTGCATGAAAAACAACGTGCCCTAGCATAATTCGCCGATTGTAATTCAGAAAGACGTGGAGTATTGAGATTGCCATGCAGTATAATGAAAAGAGATGTGTCATAGAGATAGTACTTGAAATAAGTTGACATAACTGTCACTAAATATTGCATTGTCACAGTTATTTTGATATGCATCGTACCTTGTACCGCAACAAGATGTTTATGGGGTTTACTCGAGGAGGGAGTCTACTATAATCACACTTCAAGATAGAGATACAGTTATAATTTTTTTTATTGGTTTGAAAGACTACATTCTATTAATTAACGATGGATTACATTGAGCATCTGTGAAGACGCAGTTATACAAAAAGTTGGAACAACATTACTGTTGTTGTTGGTAGGTGGATGATGAGCACCATGTTGAGCTACTGCTCTATTGCAAAAAAGTGTTGGTGTGTTGTTACTACCGGAAGCTACATCAAAAGAGTTACAAAAAGCTACTGATGATCCTGTTGGTGTAGAATTTGTTGTAGGAATATGCCTAAGTCTGCGGCATCCCCATTTGTCTTCAAGAGGATCTTCTAGTAGAAAGTGTGGTGGAGTTGGCAAAAATATGATATTGCTGCCCATCATTTCCATTCCAAAATGTGCTAGTCTATCAGCTATTGTGTTCAGCTCCTTGTAAGTGTGGACTATGGCCGTATCACAGTGTCTGGATCAGGAATCTGCAATCATTAAGCAAGTGTGAGTGTATTGTGAATGTACTAGTAAGCATGGTAATTACCTCTTTAGTGTCCGTATGAATTTGCAATGGTGTAAGGTTGTGAGCTGCTATTAGTTGCACTTGCAAACTTGTTATAATTTGATAAAAGTGGCATTAGGATCATGTTGGGCATAAAATTCCAATGGACTAAGAGCTGTTTGGCCCAGCTTTTGGGAGGCCAAAAAGCTTTTTTTTTTGTTCAAGAAAAGTACTTCTTGAAATTTTGAGATTTCTATCTAGAGGAGAAGTGATTTTGAGCAACAGAAGCAATTTTTTTGTTATTGAGAAGAAATTATAAATTCTAACTTACTTGAGAAGCAGAAGCTAAAAATTTAATTTTCAAGACAAATATTTTTATAGAAAATTTATATTTTAAATTATCCTCGTTAATTAATTTTTGTATTGTTTGTTTTTACTATCATGTTATTTCTTTTTATTTCCACTGTAATGCTTGAAATAATTTGCACGTAGTCCCTAAATTTAATTTAAAAATTAAACACATTCGTTTCGTCTGATATATTATTTCATTATTAAAAAGATTTAGCCAAATACCATCCGTTTCTATGAATCTCTATTACTAGCAAAAACTTTCTTAGGTAATTTTGTCAATCACTACATTTTCAAAGAAAATATTCTTTCTAAAATCTTCATTAAAAAGATTATTTTGTTATAAAATAAAAACTGTAAAGTAAAGACAATTATATAGATAAACTGATATATATTATTCAAACTTCAAACTTCTGTACATAATGAACTGAAAACTCCTCTATTTATAGAAAAAGGAAGCAGCTGCGAGGCTTTTCAGGAAGCAACTGCAAGGCTTTTCTTTAGTTGCTTGTAAGTTGTCTGCATGAGCTGCTTGCAACCTGCCTGTTTAATAAGAAGCTGCTGCAAATCATTTCATTGAGCTGCTTGCAACCTGCCTGCATCAGCTGCTTGTAGATAAACTTCAACATAGTACTAAATGAATAATCTTCTTTAGGAAGATTATCTATAGCGGAGTAATAAATGAACATCCACAATATAATTATTTTCATAACACTCCCCCTTGGATGTTCATTACTAGGAAAAAACTAGTGGAAAAAATCCTAGTGAAGGAAAAAAAGTACACATATTTAGTAATATGCATTTCTAGCTGCTTCATTAAAAACCTTATAAGGAAACCTTGTAGGAAAAAATCTTAGTAAGAAAAAAAAGAGTACATCGCGTATTTTACTCCCCTGATGAAAACCTTATTTTAAATATTTGAGTCTCCGCATTCCAATCTTGTATACCGTCTTCTCAAAAGTTGAAGTTGGCAAAGATTTAGTGAATAAATCTGCCGGATTGTCACTTGAACGGATTTGCTGCACATCAATGTCATCATTTTTCTGAAGATCGTGTGTGTAGAATAATTTTGGTGAAATGTGCTTCGTTCTATCTCCTTTTATAAATCCTCCCTTCAATTGGGCTATGCATGCAGCATTGTCTTCGTATAAAATTGTGGATCTTTTATCACACTCCAAACCACATTTTTCTTGAATAAAATGAATCAATGATCTCAACCATACGCATTCCCTACTTGCTTCATGAATAGCTATTATCTCATCATGGTTTGAAGAAGTAGCAACAATTGACTGTTTTGTGGAGCGCCATGATATGACAGTACCTCCATATGTAAACACGTACCCGGTTTGAGATTGAGTTTTATGGGGATCAGATAAATAACCTGCATCTGCATAACTAACAAAATCTGCACTACTTTTGTTAGTATAAAACAAACACATGTCAAGAGTTCTCTTTAATATCGCAAAATATGCTTAATCTCATTCCAATATCTCCGAGTAGGAGAAGAGCTATATCTTGCTAGTAAATTAACAGAAAATGTTATGTCAGGCCTTGTAGCATTAGCAAGATACATAAGTGCACCAATTNNNTCTCCGTGTAGGAGAAGAGCTATATCTTGCTAGTAAATTAACAGAAAATGCTATGTCAGGCCTTGTAGCATTAGCAAGATACATAAGTGCACCAATTACACTGAGATAGGGTGTTTCAAGACCAAGGAATTCTTCATCCTCTTCTGGAGGTCGGAACGGGTCCTTATTCACTTCAAGTGATCGAACAACCACTGGTGTACTCAATGGGTGCGCTTTGTCCATGTAAAAGCGTTTTAAGACCCTTTCTGTATAGGCAGATTGATGTATAAAGACCATGTTTGCTAAATGTTCAATTTACAATCCAAGACAAAGTTTTATTTTTCCAAGATCTTTCATCTCAAATTCTTTCTTAAGATATTTAATTGCCTTTTGGAGCTCTTCTGGAGTTCCAACAAGATTTATGTCATCAACATAAACTACAAGTATAACAAATTCTGATGTCAATTTCTTTATAAAAATACTTGGACAAATAACATCATTTATGTAACCCTCTTTCAGTAAATATTCACCAATGCGATTATACTACATGCGCCCAGATTGCTTTAAACAGTACAAAGATCTTTGTAATCTGATTGAATACATTTTCCGAGATTTCGAATATGCTTCAGGCATTTTAAATCCTTCGGAGATTTTTATGTAAATCTCATTATCAAGTGACCCATACAGATAAGCTGTAACTACTTCCATCATATGTATTTCAAGTCTTTCGCGTAAGGCTAAATTGATGAGATATCGAAATGTTATGGCATCCATAACTGGTGAATATGGTTCTTCATAATCGACTCCAGGTCGTTGTGAGAATCCTTGTGCGACAAGATGAGTCTTGTATCTTTCAACTTCATTTTGGTCATTTCTTTTTCGCACAAAAACCCATTTATGACCAACTGGTTTTACTCCAGCAGGTGTTTTGACTACTAGTCCAAAGACCTCTATTTTAGCAAGTGCATTCAATTCTGATTGAATTGCCCCTTGCCATTTTGGCCAATCAGATATTTATTGACATTCTTCGACAGATCGGGGTTCACAATCCCCACTATCTTGCATAATGTTAAGTGCAACATTATATGTAAAAATATTATCCACCACTATTTCAGATCGATTTAAATTAATCTCATCATCAGTAGAACTTATTAAAAGTTCCTCACTCACTTGAGTCTCGGGTTCATTGATTTATTCAGGAATCTCAGAACTAGTCAAATCTTGGGTCTCTTCGGGAGATCCCTTCATAATAGCATTTTGATCATTTGTCGATTTTCTTTTTCTAGGATTTCGATCCTTAGAACCCAAAGGCCTACCACGCTTCAGGCGTGCTTTAGGTTCACTAGTTATTATGCTAGTAGATGGTCCTACTGGGACATTAATTCGTATAGGCACATTCTCTGTAGGGATATGTGACTTAGTTATCCTTTTCAAATCAGTAAATGCGTCTAGCATTTGATTTGCTGTATTTTGTAAATGGATGATCTTTTGGACCTCCTGATTACATATATGGGTACGTGGATCAAAGTGAGATAATGATGAAACTTTTCACACAATTTCTCTTTTGATTTCCTTTTTCTCTTCCCCTAATTGTGGAAAATTTGTTTCATCAAATCGATAATCTGCAAATCGAGAAGTAAATAAAACTCCCGTCAATGGTTCAAGATAGCGAATAATAGAGGGTGATTCAAACCCAACATATATTCCTAACCTTCTTTGCGGGCCCATTTTACTGCACTGTGGTGGTGCTACTGGCACATATACGGCACATCCAAAAATTCGTAGATAGGCAATATTTGGTTCATGACCAAAAACTAACCGTGACAGAGAATATTTATTATAATGTGTTGGTCTGAGACGGATAAGTGATGCTGCGTGCAAGATAGCATGGCCCCAAACAGTAGTGGGCAATTTTATTTTCATAAGTAGTGGTCTTGCTATCAATTGTAGCCGTTTAATAAATGATTCTGCAAGGCCATTTTGAGTATCAACATAAGCTACGGGATGTTCAACTTTTATTCAAACTGATAGACAATAACTATTAAAAGCTTGAGATGAGAATTTTTCAGCATTATCGAGACGAATAGCCTTTATAGGATAATCTGGGAATTGTGCCCTTAATCGAATTTTTTGGGCTAATAACTTTACAAACGTCAGGTTGCGAGATAATAGTAGGCAAACATGAGACCATCTTGAAGATGCATCTATTAGGACCATAAAATATCTAAACAATCCACTTGGTGGGTGAATAGGTCCACATATATTCCCATGTATACATTCTAAAAAGGTAGGGGACTCAATGCCAACCTTCATTGGGGGTGGTCTAGTGATCATTTGGCCTTGATAACAAGCATCACAAGAAAATTGATCATTTGTAAGAATCTTCAGGTTCTTTAATGGATGTCAACTCGAATTTTCAGTAATTCGTCTCATCATTATTGATTCAGGATGACCTAAACGGCCATGCCAAAGCACAAAAGTATTTGAATCAGTAAACTTCTGATTTACGATAGAGTGTGTTTCAACTGTACTAATCTTTGAATAGTATAAGCCAGAAGATAAAGTTGGCAACTTTTCTATAATGCATTTTTGACCAGAAATATTCTTTGTAATACAAAGATATTTCACGTTCATTTCATCTATTATCTCAACATGATACCCATTTTGGTGGATATCGATAAAACTCAACAAGTTTCTTCGGTACTTGGAGGAGAATAATGCATTATCTATAATAAGTTTTGTTCCCTTAGACAAAAATATAATAGCTCTTCCGGAGCCTTCAATCAAACTTACATTACCATAAATTGTAGAAACATTTGCTTTTTCCTTATGCAAATAAGAACAATATTTTATGATCTTTGAATATGGCATGAGTTGTTCCATTATCAATTACACAAATATCTTCATGATTGGTCTTTGATCCAAACATAATTTGAGGATTATCCATATTCTTAAAAATGACAAAATATGATAGTTAACATTATTATCAAAGCATAACTTTTATTTATGTACAACAATTACATAACCATACTATCCACTACAAATAACAAAAATTAAAATATTTACATTTCTACATATTCACTACCTATCGCATGACTTGTTTCTCCTTCTGGGAGTGCAAAATAATGAGCTACATCCAAATGCATGAAGTCTAAATTATCTTCAGAAATAAAATTTGCTTCAGCATTTTTCTCTGTCTTCTTCAGGGAGGCTTGATATAGCTCAACCAGGTGCTTTGGCGTANATAATAAGTTTTGTTCCCTTAGACAGAAATACAATAGCTCTTCCGGAGCCTTCAATCAAACTTATATTACCAGAAATTGTAGAAACATTTGCTTTTTCCTTATGCAAATAAGAAAAGTATTTCTGATCTCTGAATATGGCATGAGTTGTTCCACTATCAATTACACAAATATCTTCATGATTGGTCTTTGATCCAAACATAATTTGAGGATTATCCATATTCTTCAAAATGACATAAACAAAATAAATATGATAGTTAACATTATTATCAAAGCATAACTTTTATTTATGTACAACAATTACATAACCATACTATCCACTACAAATAACAAAAATTAAAATATTTACATTTCTACATATTCACTACCTATCGCATGACTTGTTTCTCCTTCTGGGAGTGCAAAATAATGAGCTACATCCAAATGCATGAAGTCTAAATTATCTTCAGAAATAAAATTTGTTTCAGCATTTTTCCCTGTCTTCTTCAGGGAGGCTTGATACAGCTCAACCAGGTGCTTTGGCGTACGACATGTACGTGACCAGTGCCCTTTTCCTCCACATCTATAGCATGTATTTTCTGGCTTGTTGCTTGCACCGCTTCATGCTTTTATTCCTTCCTTTTCCACTGCTGGTGGTGAGGAGGGTTCTTTGGTGCATTGTTATTACCACGATTAGAGTTTCCTCCCCGACCACGGCCATGATCACGACTGGGGCCACGTCTTTTTTCAGGCTTAGCTTGGTGGAAGTTCGTCTCATTCACTTCAGGAAATGGACAAGAATCAGTAGGTCAGCTTTCATGATTTTTCATTAATAGCCCATTATGTTGCTCGGCTACAAGAAGATGTGAGATAAGTTCAGAATACTTTTTAAATCCCATCTCTCGATATTGCTGCTGCAGGAGCATATTCGAAGCATGAAAAGTGGTGANTTAGCTTGGTGGAAGTTCGTCTCATTCACTTCAGGGAATGGACATGAACCAGTAGGTCGGCTTTCATGGTTTTTCATTAATAGCCCATTATGTTGCTCGGCTACAAGAAGATGTGAGATAAGTTCAGAATACTTTTTAAATCCCATCTCTCGATATTACTGCTGCAGGAGCATATTTGAGGCATGAAAAGTGGTGAAAATTTTCTCCAGCATATCATGATCAGTAATATTATCACCACATAGTTTCAATTGGAAAATAATTCTGAACATAGCAGAATTACACTCACTCATAGATTTAAAATCTTGTAGCCTTAGACGAGTCCAATCATAACGTGCCTGTGGAAGAACGACCATCTTTAGGTGGTCATATCTATATTTTAAATTATTCCAGAGTATGACTGGATCTTTAACAGTAAGATATTCCATATTCAGGCCCTCATCAAGGTGATGTCATAGGAATATCATTGCTTTGGCACAGTCTTGGTTTGATGCCTGATTTTTATCTTTGATGGTGTCTGCCAGACCCATCGCATCAAGATGAATTACGGCATCAAACCCAAGACATGTAGCTTTTGCCCGATATTTCTAGAGCTACAAACTCAAGTTTAGAAATATTTGACATTATTTAGAAAAAGAAAGTTCGTACCTCTAATACTTTCAAAGTATTTTCTCGAGATGGCAGAGTCTCGTGCTGATAACGTGTTATAAAATAAAAACTGTAAAGTAAAGACAAGTATATAGAAAAACTACTATATTATTCAAACTTCAAACTTCTGTACATAATGAACTGAAAACTCCTCTATTTATAGAAGAAAGGAAGCAGCTGCGAGGCTTTTCAGGAAGCAGCTGCAAGGCTTTTCTTTAGGTGCTTGTAAGCTGTTTGCATGAGCTGCTTGCAACTTGTCTATTTAATAAGAAGCTGCTGCAAATTATTTCATTGAGCTGCTTGCAATCTGTCTTCATCAGCTGCTTGTAGATAAATTTCAACAAAGTACTAAATGAATGATTTTCTTGAGAAAGATTATCTATAGCGGAGTAATAAATGAACATTCACAACATAATTATTTTCGTAACATATTTCAAAATAAGCAAATTTTACGATCACCTAGGCAGTGAGCATTCACAATATCACCCGCAGAGGCAAGCGACGTGTCAAACTCTTATTGGTTAATATCCTCACCCGGGCCCACAGTACCATTCCCCTCTCTTCTCTCAACCATTTCCACATCGCAGTATTTCTCCATTGTTCCAAACCCTCAAAACAGCTTCCCAAAAAGACAGTGTTCTAAATCACACAGTAGAGGAAACAAAAATGACGGAGGCAATGATAAGGAAGAAAGCCGGAATGGCTAGTGTGAAAGACATGCCTTTATTGCAAGACGGTCCACCACCGGGCGGTTTTGCACCGGTTCGATTCGCTCGTCGGATCCCTAACACCGGTCCAAGTGCTTTGGCCATTTTCCTTACTGCTTTTGGTGCTTTCTCTTGGGGTATGTACCAAGTCGGCGTTGGAAACAAGAAGCGTAGGTATGAAACGATTTTTTTTTTTTTTTTTTTTTTTTTTTTTTTTTTTTTTTTTTTTTTTTTTTTTTTTTTTTTTTTTTTTTTTTTTTTTTTTTTTTTTTTTTTTTTTTTTTTTTTTTTTTTTTTTTTTTTTTTTTTTTTTTTTTTTTTTTTTTTTTTTTTTTTTTTTTTTTTTTTTTTTTTTTTTTTTTTTTTTTTTTTTTTTTTTTTTTTTTTTTTTTTTTTTTTTTTTTTTTTTTTTTTTTTTTTTTTTTTTTTTTTTTTTTTTTTTTTTTTTTTTTTTTTTTTTTTTTTTTTTTTTTTTTTTTTTTTTTTTTTTTTTTTTTTTTTTTTTTTTTTTTTTTTGTGAAATAAAAAGAAAACCATTTGGGTATGTTTATTTTGTCTTGATTTGATCTGGGCGTCTCTTGATTTTTGTTGATTATGTGAAAGTTTGTTCCTTTTGAGGTATGTACCAAGTTGGAATTGGAAATAAGTGTAGATATGTTGTTTTTTGTGGAAAAAGCCTTTTGGGTCTGTTTATTTTGTCTTGATTTGAGCTGGGTGTGTCTTAATTTTTGTTGATTATGTGAAAATTTGTTCCTTTTGAGGTATGTACCAAGTTGGCATAGGAAATAAGAAGCGTATGTGTGAATTTCTTTTTTTTTTTTGGTCAAAAGAATTCATTTGGGTGTGTTTATTTTGTCTTGATTTGAGGTGGATGTGTTTATTTTGTGATTCTTCGTGAACCTTAAAAATGTTATTAAATTTGTGTGAATTGGTTGATTTGAGCTAAGAGTTTTGTTCTTTTTCGTTTCAATTTGTTTGATAAAGGTAGTGAAATTTGACACTTTGTTTGAATTGGTAAGTGAATTATATTGAAGAAAAGGTTTAAACATACGCTGATTCTGTTAAAAAGTGCATAATTAGGTTGTGATTCATGTTGAGCACAATATCGTGTTTTGAATTCAAGAACAATTCAAGAACGGTAAAAGACAGATTTGAAATCGGTCATAGGCTTTTGATCTCTGGTGGTGGTTGCAAATCTTTTTTTTCCCCATGAGTTTCTTATCTGTGCTGCTTTGTTTTGGTACTTGGTACTGGAATAATGAGGGTAGTTTTGAGGGATGATGTTAAATTTCGTGTCCAAACTGTGACATTGTGAGTGTGGAATAGGTTGTCTTTAGTATTAGAATAGATAAGATGGTGCTCGACATGCGTTCAAGTGCTCTTTTGTTGATCAAATTTTCCCATGGTGCCTGCTTCTGCTCTGTGAGTCAGGTTTTAGACCTTTAATCTGTATAAGCCAGTAAGAGTGATAGATTACAGAAGATTCATTAATCTTGTGGAAGACTAAACTAGTTATTTGGATGAGGGGGAAACGGACTGGCTTAACCCAGGGTGCTTTTTGTCTTTGAAGAAACTCTCATGAACTTTACATGAAGTAGGCTGAGCTATAGAAATGTCAAGCATTGGAAATACCATTTTATTTCATAAAGACATTTAGAAGGAAATATCGCCTGCTACTTAAAGAATTTGGTTCCTTACACCTATTTAGTTCCCCAGCTCAGAAAGTTCTTGGCAAAACTGTTTTGATTAGTTGAAGCTAGTTTATGGTGTGTTGATTATCTGATCGGCATATTCAAGCTAGTACATAATGTGGCATGTTGACTGTGATTGTCCCTCATACTCTCACAGGTCTTAGAAATCAGGATCCTCACGGTAGGTGGAATTTTTTTTGCTTCAACTCCAAGGGGGTATTCTGGATTTTCAGAACTTTTGAGTTGTTTTGGTTAGTTCAATTGATTGTATTATCTTGAATTAAAAAAAGTTCAATGGATTGTATTATTCTCCTTAACACATTCTGGTTCTTCTAGAATCTGCATGAGATGGACCTTTGGTTAGCAAATTCACATATAGTAAGCATCTCTAGCCAATCATATGCCCCCATGCCATTTTTATGTTCAAATCATTGAACTAAATGTATTCCATCCTTAAATACTTCCTAGATCGGAGTCTTCTCTGGGATAGACAAACCCAGCCATTGTCTTGGAGCAGCTTGCAGTGACTATAGATCTTATAGATATGAATTTGGCCAATGAAGACTCCTCTGCTAATAGGAAAACCTTTGAGGTTCCTTCTCCAAAAAAAAAAGTAATAATAATAATATTCTTTTAAGAAAAAAAAGAAACCTTTGAGGTAATTGCATATCAGTTTCCGTGTTATGGCCTTTTCAGTTGTGTATTTTCTGAAGAATACTTGGTGAACTGCCTAGGGTAGTTAGGAATTTTAGTGATCTACTCTGGTCATCGAGAACCCAATGTCCAAGGCCATACCTTAACTGCATTCTCGTGTCCAATCTGAAATCTTATTCTCACTCAAGTGGTATTCTAGCGGAGATATTGAATAAGGAATAGGAGAAGGGTCGAAGACTTCAACATGGAGACACCATAGAGGCATAGACCAGATAAGTTCCAGAGAAGAGTTGGATTGCAAGAATTGGATAGACTCATAGCCAAGCAAGTAAGCTCTTTTCTCTAGCATGAGTATTATGATTTTCTCTAGTGAAACATAAAGACTGTTTGGTGCTCCAAGTGCTATGAAACTTAGTGAGTATGAGAGTATTATTAGGTTCCTAGAATCAGTAGAAAATAAATACTCCTAATAAATGCCTACCTTTTGTTGTCTGTTTTAACATTTGTTTGTTTACTTTTTTGGGGGGAGTGGGTAGGTGGCACTATTTTAAAATCTTCGACTGTTCGACAAAACTGGAATAAAATTAGTGAATTGATGATAATCTCCTCGTAATGCAAAAGATAATCTCCCAGCATAGTGTCGTACTTCCCTATGTCAAATTTAGCTTTTAGCCAGGATCAATTTTCTTTAGCTAATTTGTGATGCATTTACTGCCTTCGACTCAATTATTTTGTCCTGTCTAGACTATGCTTTTCTTTAAATCCTTGTTCATCTGTAGTTTATGTCTATTTAGCAAGAATAGCCAGCAGCCAACGTCCCATCCTCCTTCTCAAGGCCCTAAAATTATGGAAATCCTGAATGGTATGAGCACATTGGGATATTTTTCCATGTAAAATAACCGTCTAGGCACTGAAATCTTACTTTTCTAAGCTAGAAGTTATATATTGGTGAGGACAAACCCTGAAGAAGTATTTCTTGGTTTTTCCAGAAACAGCCTCCTTTTTTCTTTTCCATTCTTAGTGCTTAGGAACTAGTTGAAATCCTTATGTAGTCCCTCCAGGGACATCCAATTAACGACACGGAGAACATTATCATAATAAATCCTTAACGAGAACCATTATGCAGATTCTGGCTATATTTGGCAAATGGTATAATGCAGGACTGCAGGCTTTAGATCTGAGGTCAGTGTGAACCCCTATATGTGCCTCAGTCTAGATGAGCCAAAGTTATGGCTGCATTCGTGGAAACTAAACTGGGAAAGTGGGTGACTTAGGATTTTATAATAGGAAGCAACTGAGCTTCACTTAAGAATTTGTTCTGTTTGATGAGTTATGTTTTGCTATCTCCAAGAGGATTTATCATGCTTCCTTTTTTGTTTGGAGGATTACAAAATTTAATTAGGGATTTATCACGTTCCCTTTTTTATTTTAATTGGAGAAGTCATGTATAGTTTGAAGTTGAGTCAAGTCAACAATTCATTTCTCTTACCAGATCTAGGCACATCATTGATGTTGTGTTATCCGTCTCCTAGTATCTAGTCCTGAGCATTGGTTAATGGTATGATTGTAGTCATATTATGGTCTTGTCCACTTCTCACCTCATCAGCTAGCGTTTGGAGTTGCATTAGGTCTATGGTCCATTTTTTCTTAGCAGCTTAAAGTTAATGAGATCATTAATTAGTTATGGTCTGAGAAATTAGGACCCTGAGCTCTCTGATGCAGTGTTTCTTGGAGGGACTTGGAAAAGTTGTTTAAACTAGGATGTTCCTAAAACTCCCTTCTATGTATTGGAAGACGTGCTCTCTGTACCTCAGTGGTTCTGAAATCAACGACGACCACAAATTTGCTTAAAAAAAGGTTTTGATGATATTTGCATTATTATGTAGGGTAATAAAGGAAGAAAAATATGCTGCTCGCAGGGCTATCTTGCCCATGCTTCAAGCTGAAGAGGATGAAAGGTTAGCTGCTTTAATTATTTTTTTCCCATTTCAGGCTCATGTTTACTTATTCTAGTCTGGCCCTGTTTTTGTTTATGCTATTGCTTTCTTTGCTTATTCAGATTCGTTAAAGAGTGGAAGAAGTATCTTGAAGAAGAGGCGAGAATCATGAAGGATGTTCCCGGTTGGAAAGTTGGTGAAAGTGTTTACAACTCTGGGAAATGGATGCCTCCAGCAACCGGAGAGCTTCGTCCTGATGTCTGGTAATATGTTGGCAGGAGACGACGAAAACTGCTTTGTTTCAGTGGAGTTCATACTTTCCTTTGGATTTCTTTCCTCATCGGAATAAAATGTATCTGCAAAATCTGTGCAAATGTTTAGAATGAAGTTACACTATTTGCTTTAACGCGGTTAGCGTTCTCCCTCCTATCTCATGGAAGTTCGGATAATCAGAGACGATGCTAGTTCCATGTTCTCTCAATGTTTTTATATTTTCATATTTTCTTTTCAGTTACTGGGAAATGTTTCCTTAACCCCTTTTCCAGTTACCCCAAAACATAGCAAGAGGCCAAATCTAGCATTGACTATTGTTGGATGTTTCTGATATTGAGCTATACTAAAGATTGTTTTCCTAATTACTATTGCTTTGATTTCTTAATTCTTTTTCAATTTTTTAATAGTATCTGCAA
Source organism: Nicotiana otophora (assembly GCA_000715115.1). Taxonomy (NCBI): domain Eukaryota; kingdom Viridiplantae; phylum Streptophyta; class Magnoliopsida; order Solanales; family Solanaceae; genus Nicotiana; species Nicotiana otophora. Next base: position 17,748 of record AWOL01S0005377.1, on the reverse strand, counting down.
CCCCTCAATGGTGAAAGCTAATAACCTCAGACTAACACAAAGAAACGATGAATGTCTATTTGTTCACCAAAACAATAAAGATTAATTGAGTTGTTCAAGTATTACTTGAACAAAAGTATAATTGTGGTAACTTATCTGATATCCTCTTTACATAATTAGAAGAAATTTTGATAATCCAAACTAAATAGACCTCCAGATACCCAATTTCAAGGCGATGAAAAAAGTATTAGATGCATTTTTGTCACTTATGAAAAAATCTTAGAAAGTAGCAAGAATTAAAACTTGGAAGACTTAGTAGGCGTTTGGACATAAGAATTGTAAAATTCGAAAAAATGGTGAAAATTATTTTCAAGTGAAAGTGGTATTTGAAATTTAGAGTTGTGTTTGGACATAAATTTCAGTTTGGATTTTTTTTAAATTTTGTGAGTGATTTGAGTGAAAATTTTGAAAAATAATTTTTTGCAGTTTTTTAAATTTTCGAAAATTTCCAAAATGCATCTTTAAGTGAAAATTGAAAATTTTATGAACAAACGTTGATTTCGGAAAAAAACGAATTGTTTTTGAAAAAATCTTCAACCAAATTGTATGTCCAAACGGGCCTTAATATCAAGAAATTGTAATTAAAAGAAGCCCAAAACTCAACATCATGTCTAAAGAGTACATTGCAAAAGGACTGGTAGTCCTCCATTCACAGCCCTATAATTTCCAAACTGCACCTAAGAAACACAAACTCTATTGAAATTAACACAATACAAAGCAAGCACTTCCATAGTTTTGCTTCAAAAAAGCACATACTATTACATTCAAAAGCAGAGGCTAGTAAAGTAGAAACAAAGGTCCTGTTCCATCTTCTTTGTCAGCATCAGGGATGCTCCTATAGATACGCAAGTTGTTAGAGATTTCCCAGCTCCAATCGTTGTTCCTTGTCACATACATCGGTGGCCAACGGTTAATCCTCACATAGTGTTGTCGTATTTTTCCATCTGCAAGCAAGCTAGTTACTATGGAGTAGCAAGACTCATGACCGCCCCATACCTTGTCATCTGGTTCTGCAGTCTGACTTCCATCTGGAAGGAAATAACGGCGCATGGGAGGTCCTGTCCCGTTCCAGTAGGGGTCGACCATTCGCCAATATTCCGGGGCTGCCTGAGGAGTCTTTATTAGGTTGCATTTCACATAATGATTATGCTAATGTCCTTACCCTATGACAGGAAACTAGGGAAAGGAAGAGAAGCCCTATGAAACTGACCAGGGACAGTAATAAAAGCAGTAGATATTTTAGCGAAGAACAAGCAGTGGAAAGAAATGACTAAAGAAAGTAACCATTTTAATTTCTTACCAACCACTTGCAAAGCTACGCAAAGTGACCGATCCCTCTTGTAATTAAGTTATTGTGCTTGCCACAGAGGAGATCATAAAAAATTGGATGTTTGGACAGCAGTTGCACAGATTTAAGTGTTCTCAAGCACGTACAAGTTCTACTAACTCAATTTGGTGCGAGCTGCATCCATGCATGACATATATGGGGTTGGATAATGCCTAGTCATAGAGTTCAAATTAGTAAGTTAATCCAGGTAACACTTAGAAAGGATAAATATGAAATAAGCACTTCAATTCATACCTCGGTGAAATGGAACTCCCACGCATGATCACATAAATCCTCCTTTGTTACTCGCTTCTAAGATACACGATGTATGAAAAAGAAGTTGGTTAATGAACCAAAAAGAATAATAATTAAGAGAATGATTTTGTATATGCTAGTGCTAAAGACCGAGAGAATAGTAATACTCACACGTTCACCATCCATTACCGACAATGAGTAAGCAGCCAACTTTGACAATCCATTCATTTTCGCTACCCGAGGTAAATGTGCTTTGTCATGCCATAATTCATCGCACTACAGAGAGATGCACAAGAAGTCATTGATCTTGCAGAGAATTTGTAATTAAATGTGCACATGACGTGATCTATTCTTAGTCTTAAATAGACTTTTTACGAGAGCAGATGGCAAACGATAACATCAATTTACAGAAGATGGACTCCGGATTATTAACATGTAACAGGAGGAACAACAAATACTGAGCAAAGCTTATATCACTTTTCAGGAACTTAGATGGACCCAAGACGAAAAAGGGATTACATTGTTCTAATTCTTCCTAACACAGTAACGTGTCGCAAATGGAAACTCTCCAAACTAAGATTGCTAATCTTCAATCAGTATTCTGGAACAAGGCTCTCAAGGCAGTGGGAATTGCAATAACCAATGCCGAGAAGCAAAAGCTGCGCTGGTTAAAACCCGCAACTCAAGTACTACAATTAGTTAAAGCAACTCGAACTCCCCAAAAGGAGAGTAGAAACTCATGGGTAATGAGTCGTGATTTTCTATGAGAACATTTCAGATTTATGTGCTCCATAGCAGACTATAACCCAGTCATGATTGTGACGTATGAAGTAGCTTGCTCGCACTTCAATTGATCGAGTCCAACCCACAAACATAGGTCACCAAAGTAACCCTACCACCAAAGCTGAAATAGATGAACTCACACCAAGTGTTATAGTTGGGGTTCGAATCTAGGGTCTCAAATTGTTATCCCCATACCTTAACCACTAGATCGTTCTTTTGGGACATCCCGATCATAGTTTTTCAACCCACTAGAGAGAAAGGTACTTCATTTCGGGCTGATTGTTGGCAAAGAGGAACTCAACCCCCCCAACACCTGGTTCATAGCCACATTAATCTTCTCAGCTTTAAGAAGGCCATATACCAAACTAAAACCTTTGCCTTGCTAAGAGCCTAATTAGATTGTATTGGCAGCATATGCTTTATATGATTCGTGATGCAATAAAGCAGATTCCTTTTCAACTTTTTGCCAACTGGCTGATTGAATTTTCGCTAACCTAGGAAAATCCGTCCCCGGTATTGTAATTATCAACCTAGGAGAGCTCAATGTGTATCCTTTACAGAGCTAAATTCCCAGATCAAATGGGCAAGGAGAAGCACCAAGACTATGTTTTTTCACATAATTTTGCACTGTCTTACAAGCGGAGACGGTCAAAAGAAGATTTTAACGTTCTTCATCAATAAAAGAAGATTTAATCTAAAGAAAGCTCTTCAAAAAATCCATGTTGCAGTACCTCATAAAGCAATTAAGAGCAAGAAACAAAAGAGACAATTGATCTTCAACAATTTATCGTCTTCCCAATAAACCAACTAGAAAAATGGCCAGAGGACAACCTACAAACAAAAATTGACCCACCAATAATCCAATTGTTAGCTACTCCTAAAATTGCCAAAATACTAAAAGTTCATACTTTGATATAGCAATTTTTGTAAGACAAATACAACAACAACAACAATAACAACAAACTCAGCATAATCCCACAAGTAAGGTCTGGGCAGGGTAGGGTAAACGCTGACCTTAGAGAAGCTGTTTACGATATATAAACCCTCGACTCAAGATTTTGTAAAACAAGTAGTAAATCAATAAAAGCAACTTTATACCAACCACAGGACACAAAGCATAACAAAATTAGAGAGCTCTTAACCCAGTCTTAAAGCAAAAAATTGCCCAAGTATTGACATGAAATGAACATAAAAGGTAGATAGACTGTTTTCGATAGACCTCGGCTCAAGATTTTGTAAAACAAGCAGTAAATCAATAAAAGCAACTTTACGCCAACCACATGTATGTGTTGTTTACGACAGACCCTCGATTCAAGATTTTGTAAAACAAGTAGTAAATCAATAAAAAAAACTTTATACCAACCACATGACACAGCATAACCAAAATTAGAGAGCTCTTAACCCAGTCTTGAAGCAAAAAATTGCCTGAGTATTGCCATGAAATGAACCTAAAAGGTAGAGATGTTGTTTACGACCGACCTCGGCTCAAGATTTTGTAAAACAAGTAGTAAATCAAAAAAAGCAACTTTAACCAACCACAGGACACAAAGCATAACAAAATTAGAGAGCTCTTAAACCAGTCTTACAGCAAAAAATTGCCTAAGTAATTGACATGAAATGAAGCCTAATGTGGTGTAATAAGCATAAGAAAGAAGATAAAGATCAAACCTTTGAGCTCCAAATGTTATCAGAAGAAGCAACAGCACGCCAACCACGTGACACAAGGAGAGAAAGTGCCACGCTGCGTGCGTCAAGACAGCTCAAAATCATCAACATAATATCTGATCCAAGTAAAATTAGTGGATCTCTCATCAAATTATCACCCTTTTCTTCACTAATTATTCTCTGCTGATTCCTCTTCTTCTCCTCCTTCTTCTTCTTCTTTTTCACTTTCTCTTCAACTCCATCCTCAAAAATTCCACCTTTATCATCAGAAGAGCAAAACCCATCTTCAAAATATTCTTTACTACAGGAGCTTTTGGGTTCTGTCATTTGAAAATATAATGAGTAAAAAGGTGTCTAGAAAATCAAGAATCTTAAGATGAGATGATCACTTTGGCCTTTTCGTTTGGCCTCTAAATGGGATGACAAAGCGTCGACGGATATGTATACTTTTCTGGGGCGGTGGGTTTGGTATTTGTTTGGGTATTTGTGTGGGGGGTGGGGGAGTTAGTTGTGAAAGAACGCGCCAGTCAACATTTACGTGTTCCTTTTTTGTTTTTGTGTTGAATCACAAAGGCATGAACTATAAAAATTTTAATCTATTCCAAAATTAATATTTTTTTATATATATAAAAATAATTTTTTTTTATTTTATATTCTAACAAAATAATTTAAAGGCACACATATTTTTATGAATTATTTTAAACTATAAATTTTAAAAATTAATTTTTTCTTGACTTTCGTATCCAATCAAATAAAATTACATAATCGGATTGGATATTGCGAATTTCGATTTTCGGATTTAAGATATTACGATCTAAATAAATTTGGATTGGATCAGATTTTTTAAGTTTAATTTCGAATTAATCGGTTTGGATATTTTAAATTTCGGTTTTGAATCTATAGTTGATGTGTTTCTACTTCTTATAAAAATGAACATCAAAATGAAGTATTCATGTTAAATTACCTAAATAGTTCCTCATCCTTACCGCAATCACACAAATAAAGTATTCATACAAGTAAAGAAATTATTATCAAGGAAATGTAATAATAAGGCTGGTATGAATTAGTAATAGTAAAATCATGTCCAAATAGAATATATTTTGGCAGTAACTATAACGACCCGACCATTCGTTTTAAAAGTTGTAGCAACATTTTCCTATTTACTGCTCATTCTGTACCTTATAACTGATATATGACTTGCCGGAGTAATTGATTTAGGTCCAATGAGGTTTTGGAATGAATTGGAACACATAGTTCCAAGTTTTTAAAGCTTAAGTTCAAATAGTGACCGGATGTCGACTTATGTGCAAACGACCTCGGAATAGAATCTTGACGATTCTAACAGGTCCGTATGGTAATTTTGAACTTAATAGCGTGTTCAGAATTTTATTTGCAAGTCCGTAGTTAAATTAAGCTTGAAATGACTAAAATAGGAATTTAAGTTTGGAAGTTTGATCAGGGAGTTGGCTTTTTGATATCGGGGTCGGAATCTAGTTCCGAAAATTTTTATAGCTCCGTTATGTCATTTATGACTTGTGTGTAAAATTTGAGGTCAATCGGAGTTGATTTGATAGGTTCCGACATCGAATGTAGAAGTTGAAAATTCTAAGTTTCATTAAGCTTGAATTGGAGTATGATTCGTGGTTTTAGCATTATTTGATGTGATTTAGAGGTTTCAAATAAGTTCGTATGATGTTTTAGAACTTGTTGGTGTATTTGGTTGAGGTCCCGAGGGCCTCGGGTGAGTTTGATAGTTATTGGATCAAAAGTTGGACTTAAACAGCTATTGCAAAAGCTGCTGCAATTTTCTTCTGTCAGAAATCGAGCCCAGGATCGAGGGCAAGGGTCGATGGCCAGGATCGAAGCCATTTTCGAGGGCCATGATCGAGAGCCAGGATTGAAGCCACGATCGAGGCCCAGGATCGAGGCAGGATTGGGGGCAGCCTGCCTGGGCAGAACTGTAAATATTATTAATATGAAGTATTTGATATTTTAAATTTGGAACTAAGGCAAAGCATTAAATTTTTTTAAATATTATTTTTGCTGAGTTATTTATTCCCAAATATTTTGTGAGATTTTGTACTCATTGTGATTGAGCCGTGAGCTCCCTATTGTGGAAAAGATTATTGATGTTGTTTATTTTGGCAAATTGAATTATTTGGGCACTTGAGGTGCAAATTGTGATATATTGTGATATTGATACGCATACGGTGGTATAAGGTCTGGATGTTGAAACGCATGCGGTGAGATAAGGGTGGATTGATACGCATGGCTAGTAGGAAAACTACTAGAAGTCATGCGGTGTGATAAGGGTAGCTAAAATGTGGGATGTTATTTCGAAAAAAAATATTTTTCTTTAAAATTAAATGTGAAGGCTCCCACGATGATNCGTACTCATTGTGATCGAGCCGTGAGCTCTTTATTATCGAAAAATATTGTTGTTGATTTATTTTGAAAAATTGAAATATTTGGGCACTTGAGGTGCAAATTGTGATATTGATACGCATGCGGTGGTATAAGGTTTGGGTGTGAAACCCATACGGTGAGATAAGGGTGGCTTGATATGCGTGGCTAGTCGGGGAAACTACTAGAAGTCATGCGGTGTGATAAGGATGGTTAAAACGCGGGATGCTATTTCGGAAAAAAATATTTTATTTAAAATAAATTGTAAAGGCTCCCGCAGTGAGATAATGGAAATGAGACATTGTGAATTTATTTATGATTTGGGACTACGAGACGGTACCTCGGGAGTGACCTTGTTGATATTGATTTATGGCCGCAGTTGCCTTTGATTATTATTGTAATTTTCTTAAAGTTGAAAAGAATTCTGTTTTGTTTCCACGAGGTATTATTTGCCATTATTTTGCTGTTACACCCTATATTTTCGTACGTAAAAATGCGTCGTAAGCAAACTAATGTAGGACCAAAAATGAGATAATATTTAAAAGTATATAAAGTAAGTTAATCATGTTACCTCTGAGGTTACAAATATTGAAGATCATGAACAACAAGTACAAAGAGGGTTGGACAGTTCAGAAGCTAAAGCAATTGAAGAAAACAATGTTTCGTCGAAAGTCGACAAGTTGGGAATGTTATAACAT
>AWOL01S0005374.1:0-22715 GCA_000715115.1 Nicotiana otophora | reverse complement strand
CAATAGTTGAGGAGGAGGAGGAGGAGGAGGAGGAAGACCTTACTATTCAGATTGTGGAGAAAGGGGCTGTTCTAAAACATTGGACTGCTGCACCATCCCGGGCCCGTCGAGTTCCTGGGTAGCCTAGCAATTAGCATCAATCATCTTTAAAGCAATTTTTAGCATCTAAGACATTTTTATTATTTTGTTTTGAACGTACTTTGTTTGGAAATAATTACTCGAGTCATCGAGCCGTATTTGTTGACGTTTTCAAGGTTTTATTAATGCATTGCTATTTTGGTATTTATTATTATTCTTTACATTTTTTCTCTACAGCATTATTATTACCTATCCCGATGAACCTACGACTGTAACATGCAATGAGACAACACAACATAAGGATAATGATTCAGAGGATCTGGAAGACGATATAATACCTGAGAAAATTATCAGAGAAGTGGAGAAATTTGAAAATAAACCTAAGTCTAATCTAGATGAGACTGAGACAGTTAACTTAGGGGACTCCAAAACGATCAAGGAAATACGTATAATCATTCACCTATCACCATCAAAGAAGGAAGAGTGTGTCCGATTCCTAAAAGAGTATGAAGATATCTTCGCATGGTCCTATGAGAATATGATTGGTTTGAGCACGTCCATAGTGGTTCACAAGCTACCTACCGATCCCATATGTCCACCGGTAAAATAGAAGCTCAGAAAGTTCAAGCCGGATATGAGTTTGAAGATAAAATAGGAGGTCACCAAGCAAATCAAATCCAAGGTTCTTAGAGTGGTTGAATATCCGACTTGGTTGGCCAACATTGTGCCGGTTTCGAAGAAAGATGGGAAAGTCAGAGTGTGTGTTGATTACCGAGATTTAAACAGGGCGAGTCCCCAAGATGATTTCCCATTACCCAATATACAGATATTGATCAACAACTATGCCAAGCATGAACTCCAGTCCTTTGCGGATTGCTTCGCGGGGTATCATCAGATCTGGATGGATGAAGAGGATGCCGAAAAGATAGCCTTTATCACGCCATGAGGGATGCACTTCTATAAAATGATGCCGTTCGGTTTGAAGAATGCTGGAGCTACTTATATGAGAGCCATGATAACCATTTTCCATGACATGATACACAAGGAAATAGAGGTTTACGTGGATGACGTCATCATCAAATCCAGAAGAAGTACAGATCATATAGCAGACTTGAGGAAATGTTTTGATCGGCTACGAAGGTATATACTGAAATTGAATCCTGCAAAATGTGCCTTCGGAGTCCCTGTCGGAAAATTGCTAGGATTCATCGTCAGTCACCGAGGGATTGAATTAGACCCGTCAAAGGTCAAAGCTATCTAGGACTTGCCACCTCCGAAAAGTAAGAAAGATATGATGAGCCTTTTAGGGCGTCTTAACTACATCAGCCGTTTCATAGCACAATCAATCGTGATCTGCGAGCTAATCTTCAAAATGCTGAAGAAAGATGCTGCAACAAGCTGGACTGAAGAATGTCAGAAAGACTTCGACAAAATCAAAGAGTATTTATCTAAACCACCTGTTCTGGTCCCACTAGAACCAGAGAGACCTTTGCTACTTTATTTGTCCATGATAGATGGGGATTTTGGTTGCGTTCTGGGATAACATGATGAGACTGGGAGAAAGGAGAAGGCCATATATTATCTGAGTAAGAAATTCACACGTTAAGAAACCCGGTACTCTTTACTGGAGCGCACCTGCTGCACTTTGACATGGATAGCTCAAAAGTTGAGGCATTATTTCCGCTCATACACCACGTATCTCATATCGAGGATAGACCCACTGAAATACATCTTCCAGAAACCCATGGCTAAGGGAAAGTTAGCAAAATGACAGATATTGATGAGCGAGTTCGACATCATCTATGTAACTCAGAAGGCAGTCAAAGGGAAAGCATTGGCAGATCATCTGGCAGAAAATCCTATAGACGGAGAATACGAACCATTGAAAACGTATTTTCCCGACGAAGAGGTATCATTCGTAGGAGTAGATATCACCGAATAATATGATGGCTGGAGAATGTTCTTCGATGGAGCTGCAAAATTCAAAGGAGTGGGTATCAGAGCCGTCTTAGTATCAGAAACTAGCCAACACTATCCGGTATCTGCAAAACTCAGGTTTCCATGTACCAACAATATGGCAGAATATGAGGCTTGCGTCTTGGGACTCAGGTTGGCCATTGACATGAATGTTCAGGAGTTGCTAGTAATTAGATATTCCGATCTTTTGGTGTATCAGGTTTTAGGAGAATGGGCTACAAAGAACACCAAGATATTACCGTATCTGTACTGTGTACAAGAGCTGATCAAGAGGTTCGCGAAGATAGAGTTCAAACATGTTCCGAGGATACAGAACGAGTTCGCAGATGCATTTGCCACTTTATCTTCCATGATACAACACCTTGATAAGAACTTCATCAATCGTATCCCAATAGGAATTCATAAGTAACCGGCTTATTGTGCTCATATTGAAGAAGAAAGTGACGGAAATCCGTGGTTCCATGACATCAAAGAATACTTGGCAAAGGGAGAGTTTTCTGAACACGCAACTCATACTCAGAAGTGCACACTTTGAAGGTTAGCCAACCATTTCTTTCAAAGCAGAGGAATTCTATACAGAAGAACTCCAGACCTGGGATTGTTACGGTGTGTCAATGCTAAAGAAGCGTCTAGATTGCTCGAGAAAATACATGCCGGAACCTAATGACCGCACATTAATGGCTTCGTCTTAGCCATGAAAATACTAAGGGCAGGATATTTCTGGATGACTATGGAAACATACTACATCAAGTATGTCCTGAAGTGTCACTAATGGCAGATACATGCTGATATGATACGAGTGCCACCCAATGAACTCAATGCAACAAGTGCACCCTGGACTTTCTCCGCTTGGGGCATGGATGTCATCGGTCCGATCGAACCCGCTGCTTCAAATGAGCATAAGTTCATTCTAGTGGACATAGACTATTTCACAAAATGGGTTGAGGCAGCATCTTACAAAGTTGTAACTAAGAGGGTCATCGTAGATTCTGTTTGGGACCGCATTGTTTGTCGGTTCAGAGTTCCAGAGTCAATCATCATTGACAACGCCGCCAATATCAACAGTGATCTAATGATGGCCATGTGTGAAACTTTCAAAATCAAGCATAAGAATTCCACAACATACATGCCGCAAATGAATGGAGCCGTAGAAGCCGCCAATAAGAACATCAAAAAGATACTAAGGAAAATGGTAGATAATTACACGTAATGGCACGAGAAGCTATCATTTTCTCTGCTCAGATATCGTACCGCGGTTCGCACATCAACTGGGAAAACTCCCTACCTATTGGTTTACAGTACGGAAGCGGTTATTCCCGCCGAAGTAGAAATCCCTTCTCTAAGAATCATACAAAAGCTGAGCTCAGCGACGGAAAATGGGTATAGAGCCGCTATGAACAATGTGATCTCATTGACAGAAAGAGAATAAATGCGGTCTGTCATGGTCAGCTCTACCAGAATAGAATGGCTAGAGCTTTCAACAAAAAAGGTCAGACCAAGGCAACTCACACCGGGGCAATTGGTTCTAAAGTGAATCTTCCCACATCAGGATGAAGCCAAAGGAAAGTTTTCACCCAACTAGCAAGGTCCTTACATGGTTCACCGAGTACTAACAGGAGGAGCACTCATACTTGCAGAAATGGATGGAGAGCTTTGGCCAAAACCTATCAATCAGACGCAGTCAAAAGATACTATGTTTAGGATTGTTTACATTTCTTTATTTAATGTAAACTACACTTGACTTGATTCCTGTTTAAGAGGGGATACGTAGGTAGCCCTGTGGGTTCGGTGACATCTTAATAAAATCTTCATTCTCCCATGATCAGAACAGGGGCAAGATCGTAAGTTCAGCCGACTTCGTCATATGTGGAACAACCAAAAAGTATTGCATTTAAACTGGGGCAATGTATCTAAATGTGTTACAGTCACCAGTTCATCTAAATCATTTGATTTTTCATACTACTACATTTCAAACAAATATATGTTTGCAAATGCATGCATATTTTTTGAAAACTTTGTTTCTATGACAGCCAGACATTGCCCAGGGTAACTCAAACAGGATCTCAAAATAGGAGCAAAGATAGAGCAAGAAGACAAAAGTAAGAAACCGACCTTCCCCCCCACAAAACTCACGATTGTTCTTTGGATGCGGGCACGATAAGACAACAATACCCGCAAATACATCAAATCACTACCTTTATGACAACAAGTTACCAATGCAAACACTTTCAGCTAAGAAATACTTTACTTTCTCACTGTCACTCATCGGTTTTCTTGCATAAGGCTAAGCACTAACTTTCCCTGCATGAAACTAAGCATTGTCTCCTTTTCTTGTATGAGGCTAAGCACTGTCTCCCCTCTTTGTATGAGGCTAAGCATTGCCTTCCTTTTCGCATGAGACTAAGCACTGTCTCCCTTCTTTGCATGAGGCTAAGCATTGCCTCCCTAATTGCATGAGACTAAGCACTGTCTCTTCTCTTTGCATTAGTCTAAGCATTGCCTCCCTCTTCGTATGAGACTAAGCATTGTCTCCCCTTCTTCGCATGCGGCTTAGCATTGCCTCCCTAATTGTATGAGGCTAAGCACTGTCTCCCTTCTTTGCATGAGGCTAAGCATTGCCTCCCTTCCTGTATGAGGCTAAGCACTGCCTCCCTAATTGCATAAGGCTAGGCATTGCCTCCCTAATTGCATGAGACTAAGCAGTGTCTCCCCTCTTTGCATGAGGCTAAGCATTGCCTCCCTCTTCGCATGAGACTAAGCATTGTCTCCTCTTTTTGTATGAGGCTAAGCATTTCCTCCCTAATTGCATGAGACTAAGAACTGTCTCCTTTTTCTGCATGGGGCTAAGCACTGCCTCCCTAATTGCATAAGGCTAAGCATTGCCTCCCTAATTACATGAGACTAAGCATTGTCTCCTTTTTCCGCATAAGGCTAAGAACTGCCTCCCTGATTTCATAAGGCTAAGCACTGCCTTTCCCTGCAGAAGACTAAGTATTGTCTTCCCATTTGGCATAAGGCTAAGCATTGTCTTTTCTGTGCATAAGATTAAATACTATCTCCACTATGCTATCTAAAACCTCGCACTATCCTCTATTCACCTGGGGCTAAGCACTGCCCTCATCTTATACAAGACTAAGACTTGTCTTGTCTCATCTTCGCATATGCCCAAGCTATGCATTTCATAGGCTGAAACATCGCCATTTTGTCCAAAGACATCATAGTCCGAAGGCATCATCCTCATAGCCGGGAGACTCCATTCCATGGCCTGAGGATCTCTCAAAATTGCACATCATTATTCAAAGGCGTCATAGTCCAGAGGCACCATCCTCATGGCCCGAGGACATCATTTCATGGCATGCGAATCCCTTGTCATACACTTCATGGCCCAGGAGATCATGGTCTGAGGACGTCATCCTCACCGTCCAAAGACTACCTTCATGGTCCAAAGGGAATTTGCATCACGTTTAAATTGTCGCAATGACCCATATATATTTGCATGCGCCGTGAGTTTTGCAAGTAACCCAGGAAGTAACCGTTCTTCAAACAAGAGCAATCTTCGCTCCGGTTTCCGTTCACAATGTTCACGTCCTGCAATTGTTTCAAATATAACCAACCACTATCAATTACCCGCCGTTTATTCTATGAACGTTAAGATATTTGCTCAGTGGTACATCCGTAATGTTTCAAATTCACATTCATGACTCCGCATAAATTCATCCAATACTATCCTACCCAAAATAACCTTTTCCGAAACATACGACCATTCCTATAGCAACTCCATCGATTTCGTTCACCGTTGGATCCAGAACTACACACGGCCTGATTCCCGTACCACCAGGGATTTGTAGGCAACTCAGGAACCAGGGTTGGACTCCCAGTTTTTTAAATCACATCATTCCTCACTAAATTCTGCCGAAATTGGTCATTATGTTCTTTACCCGATAACTCTTTCATCATTCCTGGGTAAAGGGGGACAGCTGTTGATACACAATTTTGCCCTCATATTTTCTCAAATAGTATATATACTTTCAAAACATTATTTTTTGCATCGTTATCTAGGTTACAAATCTATACGAGCATTTTCTATAATTTTCCATAGTTTTTAGAGCTTTTAAATTGATTTTCGTGTACTTAAATTACTTGAATAATTATTAATTACTCCAAATTATTTTGTGATGACTTAGTTACCTAAAATTATTATTTGCACATATAATACATGTTTCACATATTTTTACGTCATTTTATATAATTACATTAGTATTTTTAAGCTATCTGCACAATTTTGCCATAATAACCTATACTCATCCATAATTGCTTTTATTTATATTATTTGTGTCAAAATAGAATTTTTGTATTTTTATAACGCTAGATTATTATTTATAATAATTTTATTACATTAGTATTTTTATTTATTTATTAATCATTATTTTATAAATTATATTTTATAAATTTTGCATATTTAAATAGTAGCCCAGATTTAAACCAATTTTTCGGGCCAAAATGGCCCAGCACCTTAGCCCAATAAACCCCAAGCCCAAACCAGGCGGCCCTTATACCCAACCTGGTCGCGACCCGCTTAATAACCCGCCCTGCTTCCCCGTTTGATCTTGGCCGTTGATCTTAAATGATCAACGACCCATAATTAACCTACCCGTTTCTTTATATTACCCCTTACCCAAAACCCTAGCCTATTTCTACTAACCCGCCGCCCCTAAACGCTCAATCTCCCCTCCACTCTTCTGAAGAACCCTAGCCTCCTCCCCTTAATTCCCTCTTCTAATCTCACTGATAATGAGATTCCCCCATTATGTACTTACCATATCAGTGTTCCTTCGTTAGTGGGTGTTTATCCATGGTGTTACATAAGTACTTGCTCTCTTTTGCCAAGTGTAAACCTCCGAATCAAGGGAGATTGGCTTCACCCTTCAAAATCTGGACGATATCTCGTCCATATGCATTGTGGCAAGACTATACGTGTCCGATTAGCCCAGATCTCTGGCCAATCTCCGATTTTTGTCAACTAGGGTTTACCTAATTTTTCCCTAATCTGATTTTTACTGATTCTAGTTGATATTATTTCCTTATTTATGATAATTTTACAGTATTTTCTTGTTTGTTTTCCGGATNCTAAGCACTGTCTCCCTTCTTTGCATGAGGCTAAGCATTGCCTCCCTAATTGCATGAGACTAAGCACTGTCTCTTCTCTTTGCATGAGTCTAAGCATTGCCTCCCTCTTCGTATGAGACTAAGCATTGTCTCCCCTTCTTCGCATGCGGCTTAGCATTGCCTCCCTAATTGTATGAGGCTAAGCACTGTCTCCCTTCTTTGCATGAGGCTAAGCATTGCCTCCCTTCCTGTATGAGGCTAAGCACTGCCTCCCTAATTGCATAAGGCTAGGCATTGCCTCCCTAATTGCATGAGACTAAGCAGTGTCTCCCCTCTTTGCATGAGGCTAAGCATTGCCTCCCTCTTCGCATGAGACTAAGCATTGTCTCCTCTTTTTGTATGAGGCTAAGCATTTCCTCCCTAATTGCATGAGACTAAGAACTGTCTCCTTTTTCTGCATGGGGCTAAGCACTGCCTCCCTAATTGCATAAGGCTAAGCATTGCCTCCCTAATTACATGAGACTAAGCATTGTCTCCTCTTTCCGCATAAGGCTAAGAACTGCCTCCCTGATTTCATAAGGCTAAGCACTGCCTTTCCCTGCAGAAGACTAAGTATTGTCTTCCCATTTGGCATAAGGCTAAGCATTGTCTTTTCTGTGCATAAGATTAAATACTATCTCCACTATGCTATCTAAAACCTCGCACTATCCTCTATTCACCTGGGGCTAAGCACTGCCCTCATCTTATACAAGACTAAGACTTGTCTTGTCTCATCTTCGCATATGCCCAAGCTATGCATTTCATAGGCTGAAACATCGCCATTTTGTCCAAAGACATCATAGTCCGAAGGCATCATCCTCATAGCCGGGAGACTCCATTCCATGGCCTGAGGATCTCTCAAAATTGCACATCATTATTCAAAGGCGTCATAGTCCAGAGGCACCATCCTCATGGCCTGAGGACATCATTTCATGGCATGCGAATCCCTTGTCATACACTTCATGGCCCAGGAGATCATGGTCTGAGGACGTCATCCTCACCGTCCAAAGACTACCTTCATGGTCCAAAGGGAATTTGCATCACGTTTAAATTGTCGCAATGACCCATATATATTTGCATGCGCCGTGAGTTTTGCAAGTAACCCAGGAAGTAACCGTTCTTCAAACAAGAGCAATCTTCGCTCCGGTTTCCGTTCACAATGTTCACGTCCTGCAATTGTTTCAAATATAACCAACCACTATCAATTACCCGCCGTTTATTCTATGAACGTTAAGATATTTGCTCAGTGGTACATCCGTAATGTTTCAAATTCACATTCATGACTCCGCATAAATTCATCCAATACTATCCTACCCAAAATAACCTTTTCCGAAACATACGACCATTCCTATAGCAACTCCATCGATTTCGTTCACCGTTGGATCCAGAACTACACACGGCCTGATTCCCGTACCACCAGGGATTTGTAGGCAACTCAGGAACCAGGGTTGGACTCCCAGTTTTTTAAATCACATCATTCCTCACTAAATTCTGCCGAAATTGGTCATTATGTTCTTTACCCGATAACTCTTTCATCATTCCTGGGTAAAGGGGGACAGCTGTTGATACACAATTTTGCCCTCATATTTTCTCAAATAGTATATATACTTTCAAAACATTATTTTTTGCATCGTTATCTAGGTTACAAATCTATACGAGCATTTTCTATAATTTTCCATAGTTTTTAGAGCTTTTAAATTGATTTTCCTGTACTTAAATTACTTGAATAATTATTAATTACTCCAAATTATTTTGTGATGACTTAGTTACCTAAAATTATTATTTGCACATATAATACATGTTTCACATATTTTTACGTCATTTTATATAATTACATTAGTATTTTTAAGCTATCTGCACAATTTTGCCATAATAACCTATACTCATCCATAATTGCTTTTATTTATATTATTTGTGTCAAAATAGAATTTTTGTATTTTTATAACGCTAGATTATTATTTATAATAATTTTATTACATTAGTATTTTTATTTATTTATTAATCATTATTTTATAAATTATATTTTATAAATTTTGCATATTTAAATAGTAGCCCAGATTTAAACCAATTTTTCGGGCCAAAATGGCCCAGCACCTTAGCCCAATAAACCCCAAGCCCAAACCAGGCGGCCCTTATACCCAACCTGGTCGCGACCCGCTTAATAACCCGCCCTGCTTCCCCGTTTGATCTTGGCCGTTGATCTTAAATGATCAACGACCCATAATTAACCTACCCGTTTCTTTATATTACCCCTTACCCAAAACCCTAGCCTATTTCTACTAACCCGCCGCCCCTAAACGCTCAATCTCCCCTCCACTCTTCTGAAGAACCCTAGCCTCCTCCCCTTAATTCCCTCTTCTAATCTCACTGATAATGAGATTCCCCCATTATGTACTTACCATATCAGTGTTCCTTCGTTAGTGGGTGTTTATCCATGGTGTTACATAAGTACTTGCTCTCTTTTGCCAAGTGTAAACCTCCGAATCAAGGGAGATTGGCTTCACCCTTCAAAATCTGGACGATATCTCGTCCATATGCATTGTGGCAAGACTATACGTGTCCGATTAGCCCAGATCTCTGGCCAATCTCCGATTTTTGTCAACTAGGGTTTACCTAATTTTTTCCTAATATGATTTTTACTGATTCTAGTTGATATTATTTCCTTATTTATGATAATTTTACAGTATGTTCTTGTTTGTTTTCCGGATTTCTACAACTATATAAACCCCTCCCCATTCCCCTTTAATACGGACCTTAATGGCTCGATTTTCACTAAAAATTGGAGCTTTCACTTTATTGTTCTCTCATTCTCTTATTCTATACCTTGATTCTTGGCCGTCTGAAAGCCAAGGCTACCGGGATTCAACTTTTCAACCTTTTCTTGGAGCGAGCACTGCTTGGGGCCCTTGGGAACTTTGACTCATTGAGGTTCTGGGTTGTTGTTCTTTGTTGATACTTAGAACATTGTGGAATTTGTTCTTTCTTATTGTCCATTTAACTGTCTTGAGTTCGGCCGGGACCCATAGTTGTGGACCTCGAAAAGTGCCTAACACCTTCTCTTTGAGGTAATTTGAGCCCTTACCCGATCTTTGGTGGAGTTGATTAGTCAAACAGAGTTATCTGCATAATAGGTGCCCTAACGCACCTTAAAAATCGTTAGGTGGCGACTTCTTTTCTTTTAACATCCCATCTCCTATCCAAAAGAGTTATAATATGTTAAAAGCCCGCTTACGCGAGAAAACGGGGTGCGACACCAACGTTGCTACACTAGGTACATTTACTACAAAATCAGTAACCCATCTCGAGCCCGTGCTCGTTCACCAGCTGCACAAGTCCGTTTACTCCTCATGGACATCAACTGAATGTGCGACAATACATTCCAATCCAAAGTCATGTTGTATCCTTCTTCATATCAAGCAACTCTTTTCTATCGTATCCCATCTCCCACCGTATAATAGCCAACATTCAAAATTAATTCCGTAGACCTAGTCACTGTCCACCATAAATCCTGAATCACTCTNCTCCCTAATTGCATAAGGCTAAGCATTGCCTCCCTAATTACATGAGACTAAGCATTGTCTCCTCTTTCCGCATAAGGCTAAGAACTGCCTCCCTGATTTCATAAGGCTAAGCACTGCCTTTCCCTGCAGAAGACTAAGTATTGTCTTCCCATTTGGCATAAGGCTAAGCATTGTCTTTTCTGTGCATAAGATTAAATACTATCTCCACTATGCTATCTAAAACCTCGCACTATCCTCTATTCACCTGGGGCTAAGCACTGCCCTCATCTTATACAAGACTAAGACTTGTCTTGTCTCATCTTCGCATATGCCCAAGCTATGCATTTCATAGGCTGAAACATCGCCATTTTGTCCAAAGACATCATAGTCCGAAGGCATCATCCTCATAGCCGGGAGACTCCATTCCATGGCCTGAGGATCTCTCAAAATTGCACATCATTATTCAAAGGCGTCATAGTCCAGAGGCACCATCCTCATGGCCTGAGGACATCATTTCATGGCATGCGAATCCCTTGTCATACACTTCATGGCCCAGGAGATCATGGTCTGAGGACGTCATCCTCACCGTCCAAAGACTACCTTCATGGTCCAAAGGGAATTTGCATCACGTTTAAATTGTCGCAATGACCCATATATATTTGCATGCGCCGTGAGTTTTGCAAGTAACCCAGGAAGTAACCGTTCTTCAAACAAGAGCAATCTTCGCTCCGGTTTCCGTTCACAATGTTCACGTCCTGCAATTGTTTCAAATATAACCAACCACTATCAATTACCCGCCGTTTATTCTATGAACGTTAAGATATTTGCTCAGTGGTACATCCGTAATGTTTCAAATTCACATTCATGACTCCGCATAAATTCATCCAATACTATCCTACCCAAAATAACCTTTTCCGAAACATACGACCATTCCTATAGCAACTCCATCGATTTCGTTCACCGTTGGATCCAGAACTACACACGGCCTGATTCCCGTACCACCAGGGATTTGTAGGCAACTCAGGAACCAGGGTTGGACTCCCAGTTTTTTAAATCACATCATTCCTCACTAAATTCTGCCGAAATTGGTCATTATGTTCTTTACCCGATAACTCTTTCATCATTCCTGGGTAAAGGGGGACAGCTGTTGATACACAATTTTGCCCTCATATTTTCTCAAATAGTATATATACTTTCAAAACATTATTTTTTGCATCGTTATCTAGGTTACAAATCTATACGAGCATTTTCTATAATTTTCCATAGTTTTTAGAGCTTTTAAATTGATTTTCCTGTACTTAAATTACTTGAATAATTATTAATTACTCCAAATTATTTTGTGATGACTTAGTTACCTAAAATTATTATTTGCACATATAATACATGTTTCACATATTTTTACGTCATTTTATATAATTACATTAGTATTTTTAAGCTATCTGCACAATTTTGCCATAATAACCTATACTCATCCATAATTGCTTTTATTTATATTATTTGTGTCAAAATAGAATTTTTGTATTTTTATAACGCTAGATTATTATTTATAATAATTTTATTACATTAGTATTTTTATTTATTTATTAATCATTATTTTATAAATTATATTTTATAAATTTTGCATATTTAAATAGTAGCCCAGATTTAAACCAATTTTTCGGGCCAAAATGGCCCAGCACCTTAGCCCAATAAACCCCAAGCCCAAACCAGGCGGCCCTTATACCCAACCTGGTCGCGACCCGCTTAATAACCCGCCCTGCTTCCCCGTTTGATCTTGGCCGTTGATCTTAAATGATCAACGACCCATAATTAACCTACCCGTTTCTTTATATTACCCCTTACCCAAAACCCTAGCCTATTTCTACTAACCCGCCGCCCCTAAACGCTCAATCTCCCCTCCACTCTTCTGAAGAACCCTAGCCTCCTCCCCTTAATTCCCTCTTCTAATCTCACTGATAATGAGATTCCCCCATTATGTACTTACCATATCAGTGTTCCTTCGTTAGTGGGTGTTTATCCATGGTGTTACATAAGTACTTGCTCTCTTTTGCCAAGTGTAAACCTCCGAATCAAGGGAGATTGGCTTCACCCTTCAAAATCTGGACGATATCTCGTCCATATGCATTGTGGCAAGACTATACGTGTCCGATTAGCCCAGATCTCTGGCCAATCTCCGATTTTTGTCAACTAGGGTTTACCTAATTTTTCCCTAATCTGATTTTTACTGATTCTAGTTGATATTATTTCCTTATTTATGATAATTTTACAGTATTTTCTTGTTTGTTTTCCGGATTTCTACAACTATATAAACCCCTCCCCATTCCCCTTTAATACGGACCTTAATGGCTCGATTTTCACTAAAAATTGGAGCTTTCACTTTATTGTTCTCTCATTCTCTTATTCTATACCTTGATTCTTGGCCGTCTGAAAGCCAAGGCTACCGGGATTCAACTTTTCAACCTTTTCTTGGAGCGAGCACTGCTTGGGGCCCTTGGGAACTTTGACTCATTGAGGTTCTGGGTTGTTGTTCTTTGTTGATACTTAGAACATTGTGGAATTTGTTCTTTCTTATTGTCCATTTAACTGTCTTGAGTTCGGCCGGGACCCATAGTTGTGGACCTCGAAAAGTGCCTAACACCTTCTCTTTGAGGTAATTTGAGCCCTTACCCGATCTTTGGTGGAGTTGATTAGTCAAACAGAGTTATCTGCATAATAGGTGCCCTAACGCACCTTAAAAATCGTTAGGTGGCGACTTCTTTTCTTTTAACATCCCATCTCCTATCCAAAAGAGTTATAATATGTTAAAAGCCCGCTTACGCGAGAAAACGGGGTGCGACACCAACGTTGCTACACTAGGTACATTTACTACAAAATCAGTAACCCATCTCGAGCCCGTGCTCGTTCACCAGCTGCACAAGTCCGTTTACTCCTCATGGACATCAACTGAATGTGCGACAATACATTCCAATCCAAAGTCATGTTGTATCCTTCTTCATATCAAGCAACTCTTTTCTATCGTATCCCATCTCCCACCGTATAATAGCCAACATTCAAAATTAATTCCGTAGACCTAGTCACTGTCCACCATAAATCCTGAATCACTCTAAACTTTTTCCAAGGCGTGTAGTCGTCCTACCACAGAACCCATATGCTACTCTGCCACTCTCCTACTTTGGTCAAACTTACTCCTTTAAGCAACTACTCGATTCCTATTTCTCACACTTGGCCTTCTAGAAGCTTATCCACCGTAAGACATCTCCCACATGTCCTTCCTTATCCTTCGCTGCCCAGTTGTTGCCTTAAGTCAAAATCCATCTTTGTAGCACTTGAACCAATAGATCGCGACCAACTTTAAACCTCTCCGAAGATTATCTTCCTCGAGCCGTCAACAAAGAAATACCCATTTAAATTCCGAAATTGTTGCACTCCGCTATCTCTGGCAACCACTTCTCTGACACCATCTCACACTACTCTGCCCCGAAGGCAAATCGATGAAGACCATGACACCGGTGAACCTTAATGCATTCGACAAAGGACGACGACACCATATCATAGATGAAAATCCCACCACACTTGAAAATACCATGTCTCGTTACTCCATCAACCCGAACCTGAACATTTATAGTCTGATTGCCTTTCCTCTGCCGGAACTAAAATACCGAATCTTTGAATCGTGCACTGAGTAAACCTCCTTACAAGTCATTCACTGCTTCAACGCATAGATGAACGTCCTACTATTACACCAACACTGTGCGATAGTAACGCGCGAATCATCATAACAATCAATGCCAAATCTCAAAACCTTAGGTAATCCTTATATTGAGTTGAAATGACAGAACGACCGTCCATAAGACGACGATAATATCCCAAAGCGATTACGCAGGGAGAAACATCCTGCACCACATCTGTAGTACCATTACAATTCCTCAATTTTCGATTTATAGCAAGCGCCTTGTATTGCATAAGATTGAATAGGAACGAAATGAAGGCATAAGCCTCAAAGGAATAAAATCGCACGATGAGGAATCTAGAAGGGAAGTGCTCCTAACAGCCTTGTAGCCTCGTGAAGATAAGTACATGCGTCTCCATACCGATCCATAAGACTCTACTAGACTTGCTCATGACTCGTGAGACCTATGTGAACCTAGTGCTCTGATACCATGTTGTCACGACCCAAAATCCATTAAAGGTCATGATGGCGCCGGACACCACTGTCAGGCAAGCCAACAATAAATACTTAACTTTGTTCTCATTTTATTATTTCAAAAATTTCATTTTCCTTTAATTAAACAGTAAAAGATTGAATTTACAGAATACAGTGCAACCCATAGTTCCCCCAAAATCCGATGTTACAAGTGTATGAGCATCATCTAAGAATATAAAATAAAATAAAGCATCTGTCCGGAATACAAATTGGACAGGATAAATACAAATACTCTGAAAGAGATTTTGCTGGTTGCGGGCCGTAATAAGGCGTGCAACTTACCTAAGTCTCCGCATGCATACCCACCTCAACTCTCACAAGGCTGCTAAACATAAATGCACCTGCACAAAAATGTGCAGCAAGTGTAGTATGAGTACGTAAATTAACGCGTACCCAATAAGTATCCCGTCTAACCTCGAAGAAGTAGTGACAAGCGGTCGACTCCGACACTCACTATGGGCTATCAATAAAATGCTGATATTATAATTAATCATGAATAATATGAAACAACTAAAGTCTCAAAAATCAAGAAGTAAGTAAACATGTCTTTTATTATTTAGGAAATCCCCATTTCTGTTTTCGTCATTTAATAACTTATACCTCAAGCCAATGAAGCAATAACATATATTCTTAATTCCAAAGAGTTATCATGCACAAACAATACCGAGGACGTACGACCCGATCCAACATATAAATATAAACTGTGCACTGCTGAGGGTCGAACGATGTGAACCATAGATGCATCTATTAACTTTCCCAGGCGATCGACCCGCTCCCATGAGAGTAGTGAAAATTTACTCCGCTCGCGGAATATAAATTGAGAAGCGGTTTCACATAGATTTCTCAAGTTATTACAATATTCCTCAATTCTTTTCAAAAGTACAAAATTTAAGTGAAAACTTTCAAATCTCGAAATCCTCAATTTCAACTCTTTTCAAGGCAGGTTTGTCACTACCCAAATTCTCCCTCCGTGAATTTGTCGTGACGACACCTAGTCTCTACGGCTAGGTAAGCCTAACACTTTGTGGAAATGAAATAAAAGCATGAACATTAACCACTAAAATTAAAAATAATCTAATATGCAACTGAATATCACCTTTAGAAATGTACAAAACAATCACAAAACCCGAAACACCGTAAGCCACAAGCTACAAAGAAGTCTTAACTATTCTATACATCATTTTCTACAGAAAGAGGGAAAAATGAACATAAGGGAACAGAGGGGGACTTCGAGGATCTGCGGGAGTGGGCAGATGTACCTCGAAGTCTCCAATAAGCAGCAACGACTGCAACTACTGGTGAGGCTGGTAAGATGAACCTGGATCTGCATGCGAAAAACATGTACAGGAAAGGGCGTGAGTACACCACAATGGTACCCAGTAAGTGCCAAGCCTAATATCGGTCGAGTAGTGACGAGGTCAGGTCAGGGCTATACTGGAATATAAATAATATAGTAAGACAAGAATGAAATATCGCAATATAATAAAGGCTGGATTTGAACAAGGAAGAAATCATAGAAGGATAACACCTTAGTACACAGAAATGTAACATGGGATCTCCCGAGATACTGTCTCGTAGTCCAAAACGTAAATATGCAGGGGGATCTCCCAGAATACCATTCCATAGTCCCAAAGTAAAAGTGCAGAGCAGGGGGATATCCCGGAATACCGTTCCGTAGTCCTAAAGTAAACATGCAGCACAAATAATAAAATTTAATAATTACAACACGAAATCATACGATTCAGCCTAAGTACAAGTTAAGGAAAACAGGTAAATTCACTAAACATGCTGCACGCAGTTTAGATAAGCAGTTAAGGCAAGTAGGCATGCTATACTACTCTAGCAGGATACTACACATGCTGATAAGATTCAAATAAGAAGGAAAAACATGTTATTACTTAGTAGAAATCGGGGTTTTTACAACAATTAGCTCGTGTACATACTCATCACCTCACGTACACGTCGCTCATATATCAAATACACTATCAATCCTAAGAAGAGTTCCCCCACACATGGTTAGGCAAGCTATTTACCTCAAACCAATTTCGAATCAATCCGAAACAATGCTCTTTCCACAAAAATCCGACTCTGAATGGCCCAAATCTAGCCAAAATCAATTACATAACATAAATACAACTACAAGGAACTAATCTAGCTACCGAAATCAAAGCTAAAGCAAGAAATTAGAAATTCGCCCAAAAAGCATCCCCGGGCGCACATCTCGGAATCAAGTAAAAGTTACTAAATATGAACACCCATTCACTCACGAGTTCACTCGTACCAAAATTAGCCAAATCCGATGTCTAAATCCCAATCAAAACTCGAAAATCCGATTGAGGAACGTTTCCTACATTTTCCCAACTTTTCAATCCAAATCCGAAATTAAATGAAGAAGCAATTATAGATTAATGAAATGTAACCAAAAACGAGTTAGGAATAGTTACCCCAAAGCTCTTTCTGAAAATCCCTCAAAGAATCGCCGATTTTCGAGCTCCCAAGTCCAAAAATGAAGAAATAAATCAAACCCTTGATTTAGCCCCTTTTCTGCCAGTTAAACCGCACCTGCGGTCCATTAACCGCTTTTGCGGCTGAAGCTCCGCACCTGCGGAATTTCATTAAATCCCCAAGCTCCGCACGTATGCACATATATCCGCATCTGTGGATGCATTTCTGCGCTCAATCGTCCACTTCTGCGGAACTTGGCTTCCTCCCCAAATCCGCTTTTACGGTAACCCTTTCGCAGATGCGGCTCCGTTTCTGCGGCTCCCTCGTCGCATCTGCGACCACTGTCCTTCATGACTAAAAATTCAAATGCGACCTATTTCTCGCTTATGCGGGACACTTTCCACCGCAGGTACGAAAACACCAGAACCAGCAACTTCAGAAATTCTCCTAAGTCCCAACTCATTCCGTTAAGCACCCGAAACTCACCTGAGGCCTTCGGGACCTCAACCAAACATACCAATAAGTCATATAACTCCATCCGAACTTAGTCGAACCTTCGAAACACTCAAAACAACATCAAAACACCAATATACTGCATTCAAGCCTAAAGAACTTCTAAACTTCAGAATTCTATAAACGACGCCGAAACCTACCAAACCACGTCTGATTGACCTCAAATTTTACACATAAGTCAAAATTGACACCACGAACCTACTGCAACTTCCAGAAATCTAATACGACCCCGATATCAAAATTTTCATTGCCGGCCAAAATCGCCAAAATTTTAACTTTCGCTGATTCAAGCCTAATTCTACTACGGACCTCCAAATAACTTTCCGGTCACGCTTCTAAGTCCAAAATCACCTAAAGGAGCTAACAGAACCATCAAAATTCAGATCCAAGGTCGTTTACACACAAATCGACATCCGGTCGACTTTTCCAACTTAAGCTTCCAATTAAGAGATCAAGTGTCTCAATTCACTCCGAAAACCAAAGCGAACCCTCCCGGCAAGTCACAATAGCAGAAAATAGATGCGGAAAAAATAGTTAATAGGGGATAGGGGCCGTAACTCTCAAGACGACTGCCGGGTCGTCATAAATTAATAAACACAATTAAATAATTATATCAACAAGGCATGGTGTAAACGTGAAACTACCTGGATATAGGCATAACGGGTAGCTACGTACGGCCTCTTGTCACTTCGTGCGTACGTAGCCCCGCAAGTAAGAGTATACATAAATTCAATTCACCTATGGGGTTAATTGCCTCTTACAAGGTTAGAGAAGAGACTTACCTCGCTCCGAAGTCCCAAAACCGGCTCCAACACCTTTCTAGCAACTCGAACCGATGCCCAACACTCCAAAACTAGTCAATAAACATGCAAATCCATATATATACACTATAATACCTATTATAATCCAATTCATAACAATTCCTATCTCCGCTCGAGAGGTCGATAGAAATCACCCTCGGGCCCACGTGCCCGGATTCCGAAACTTTTTGAAGATAAACATTACCCATAACCTTATGAACTCAAATATATGATTTGTTCCCAATTCCATGTCCAATTTCGTGGTCAAAATCAAAAAATACCAAATTCTAGGTTTTCTACCAAAAATCCCATTTTCTACAAGTTTCCATGCTTAAATCCGTATATAAATCATGCATTTAACTCACAATGTGAAGAAAGCACTTACCCCATTATAGTTTATGAAGATGGCACTCCAAAAGTTCTCCAAAATCGTCTCCCAAGGACGAAATGAAGTGAAATTGAGCCAAACTCTCGTTTTAAAGAAGCACACTCCCCCAACCCGGTCTTCGCACCTGTGGTCCAATAGCCGCTCCTGCAGCTCCGCACCTGCGGAAAAGCCATCGCAGGTGCGGCTCTAACTCAACCCAGCAGCCTCTGCTTTTGCGGCCCAAATAGCGCTTCTGCGCTTCCGCTTCTATGGATTGCTAGCGCTTCTGTGCTCATGCACCTGCGTGCCAATGTCCACTTCTGTGGCCCCAGGCCTTCTAGGCCAATTCCCCTTCGCATCTGTGGCTTCGCAGGTGCGGACATTTCCTCTCACCCGCACTCCTTCCCAGCTCACCCAGAACTGCTTCTGCAACCCTCCTGGCCACTTTTGCAAAACCTCGTAGGTGCGGTTACACCAGATGACAACAACTCCAGTATTCCTCCTAGCCCAAACTCGATCCGTTTACCATCCGGAATCCACCCGAGGCCCTCAGGACCTCAACCAATTATACCAACACATCTTCAAACACCACACAGACATAGTAGAGTCTTCAAATCACATTAAACAATGCTAAAACCACAAATCGCACCCCAATTCAATCTTAATGAACTTTAGAACTTCAAACATCTACATTCGATGTCGAAATCTATCAAATCACGTCCGATTGAATTCAAATTTTGCACACAAGTCACATATGACATTATGGATCTACTCCAACTTCCGTAATCGGAATTTGACCCCGATATCGAAAAGTCCACTTCCGGTCAAACTTCTCAAAAACCTTCAAATTTCCAACATTCGCCAAATGACCCCAAAATGACTTACAGACCTCCAAATATACTTTCAGACGCGCTCCTAATATCAAAATCACCATACGGAGCTATTCCTAGACTCGTAATCCCAAACGAACATCGATAACATTGAAATACACTTCCACCCAAATTTATGAAATTCTTTCAAAATGCCAACCTTCCACAATAGGTGGCAAAACGCTCCCGGGCCATCCAAAACCCGATCCGGACATACGCCCAAGTCCATAATCATCATACGAACCTATTGGAACCTTCAAATTTTGATTCCGAGGTTGTTAACTCAAAATCAACCCTTAGTCAGATGCTTCTAACTTTAAGCTCCCGATATGAGAATCCTCTTTCCAAATTCAATCTGAGCTTCCCAAATTTAAATTCCAACCACGTGTACAAGTCATAATACCTGAAGTGAATCTACTCATGGCCTCAAACTTACGAACAATGCGCTAGAGCTCAAAACGACTGGTCGGGTCGTTACAGCAAAAACAACCAATATTATGAAGTATGAAATTTGATAACATCAGTAGTTCAACAGAAAATCAAAAACACAACTAGCATAACTAAATCAACATGAAAATAAAAGATAATAAAGGGATAGAAAAACACAAACACATTCTAGAAACCAATCAATTTCAACCGGATTATGATCATGTAATGACCCGACCGGTCGTTTTGAGAATTTGAGCCCCGATCCCCTAATATCTACTTTCCCCATATTTGTTTCTACTTTTGGGATTTGCTGGAGTGTTTGGTTATGGAATTCAGAGAGTTTTGGGACACTTAGTCCCTAGTTGTGAGTTTAAGCCTTAGAGTTTGGACCGCAGTCGGAACTATATGAAGACGGTGCATTGCTGGTTCTCGTGTTTCGCACATGCGGAGGGGAGTCCGCAGGTGCGGACTCGCAGGTGCGCTTGAGAGTTCGCAGATGCGAAAATGGACAGGGCATGCTGGGCTCGCAGGTGCGGCTGTTCGTCCGCAGAAGCCAGGCCGCAGATGAGGACCCAGCCCAATAAGTGACTTCCGCACCTGCGTTGAATTTTCTGCAGGTGCGAGATCGCAGATGCGGCTCCATTAGCACAGATGCGAAAACTGCTGGGCAGAAAAGGGATTTCGAGGGTTTGAAATTTCGTAACACAAAATTTGATTTGGAGCTCGGTGGGAGACGATTTCTCGAGGGATTTTGAAGGAGGACTATTGGGTAACGAATTCTAACTCTAATTTGATCATAATACAACAACAACAACAACAACAACCCAGTATAATCCCACTAGTGGGGTCTGGGGAGGGTAGTGTGTACGCAGACCTTACCCCTACCCTGGGGTAGAGAGGCTGTTTCCAAATGACCCTCGGCATCCTTCCCTCCAAGAACTCCCCACCTTGCTCTTGGGGTGACTCGAACTCACAACCTCTTGGTTGGAAGTGGAGGGTGCTTACCATCAGAGCAACCCACCTCGTCGTTTGCAATAATACAATAATCTATTGTTGGTTTCCTAGTCTAATTAAGGAATTTGAGGGTAAAAGTTTGGAAATGGGGGAAAAGGTTTCCCAATTGATAATCTGAGATTTGAATGGGGATTTGACGTCGGTTTTAGATGATTTTTGTTTCTAGTGAACTCGTGAGTGAATGTGTGTTTATAAATTATAATGTTTACCCGATTCCGAGACGTGGGACCGAGGTGACATTTGGGCGTTTTTCCTAATTTCACGCTTTAGCTTCGAATTAATTAGCTAAATTAGTTACTTGTAGTTATATTTATATTATGCAATTTATTTGAATAGATTCGGGCCATTTGGAGTCGGATACTCGTGGCAAGAACGTGTTATCGAGGTGATTTGAGCGGTTCGANTTTGATATCGAGCTCGGAATGGAATTTTGAAAGTGGCTGTAGGTTCGTAATGTCATTTGTGACCTGTGTGTAAATTTTAGGTCATTTGGACTAGATTTGACGTGGTTCGACGTCGTTTGTAGAATTTCGAAAATTTTAAATTCTTAGGCTTGAATCCGTGCTTAATTCATGATTTTGTTGTTGTTCGATGTGGTTTGAAGGCTCGACTAAGTTCGTATGGTGTTTTAGGATTGGTTGGTATGTTTGGTTAAAGTCCCGAGGGCCTCGGGTGTATTTTGGATGCTTAACGGGAAGAAATGTGGACTTCAGAAAAATCTGGTGCATTGCTGGTTCTCGTGTTTCGCACCTGCGGAGGGGAGTCCGCAGGTGCGGACTCGCAGGTGCGCTTGAGAGTTCGCAGATGCGGAAATGGACAGGGCATGCTGGGCTCGCAGGTGCGGCTGTTCGTCCGCAGAAGCCAGGCCGCAGATGCGGACCCAGCCCAATAAGTGACTTCCGCACCTGCGTTGAATTTTCTGCAGGTGCGAGATCGCAGATGCGGCCCCATTAGCGCAGATGCGAAAATTGCTGGGCAGAAACGGGATTTCGAGGGTTTGAAATTTCGTAACACAAAATTTGATTTGGAGCTCGGTGGGAGACGATTTCTCGAGGGATTTTGAAGGAGGACTATTGGGTAACGAATTCTAACTCTAATTTGATCNACCTCGTCGTTTGCAATAATACAATAATCTATTGTTGGTTTCCTAGTCTAATTAAGGAATTTGAGGGTAAAAGTTTGGAAATGGGGGAAAAGGTTTCCCAATTGATAATCTGAGATTTGAATGGGGATTTGACGTCGGTTTTAGATGATTTTTGTTTCTAGTGAACTCGTGAGTGAATGTGTGTTTATAAATTATAATGTTTACCCGATTCCGAGACGTGGGACCGAGGTGACATTTGGGCGTTTTTCCTAATTTCACGCTTTAGCTTC
>AWOL01S0005368.1:2906-14162 GCA_000715115.1 Nicotiana otophora | reverse complement strand
TGTTTTGGGACTTGTTGGTATAATTGGTTGAGGTCCCTAGGGGCTCGGGTGAGTTTCGGACGGTAAACGGATCACTTTTGGCCTTTGGGAGACTGCTTATAGCTGCTAGTATTGTTCTTCTGATTTCCTTATATGTCATCGCGTAAGTTAGTATGCGATCGCGTAGTGTAAATTGGGCAGAGGCAACTTTGTTCTATGCGATCGCGTAGGCTTGTTTGAGGCAGTGATATTTTTGTTCTTCGCGATCGCGTGAATAGGGCTGCGATCGCGTAGGTGTGTGAATTTGGTATTCGCGACCGCGTGGAGGAGGTCGTGTTCGCGTTCGCATAGAGTAAGTGGAGCAGCAGGGAAGGCCACGCGTTTGTGCTTCACGATCACGTGAAATGGTTTGCGATCGCGTGGACCTGTAGGTTTGAACTTCATGATCGCGTGGCATTGTTTGCGATCGCGTAGGGTTTTTTCTAGGCAGTAAAATTTGTGCTACGCGATCGCGTGAGGAAGTTCGCGACCGCGTAGAAGAAATCACTGGGTAGAGAGTTTAAGTTCTGAAAATGGGACTCCATTTTTAACGATTTGGAGCTCGGATTTGGATGAATTTTGGGAGATTTTCAGAGAAAATAACGGGGTAAGTTTTCTTAACTCAATATTGGTTAAATTACCCGAATCCATCACTGTTTTTATCATTTAATTGGTGAATTGAGTTGGAAATGTTTTAAAACCCTCTTGGATAGATTTGAGGATTTGAGGGCCGAATTGTTATCGGAATTTAGTAATTTTGGTATGGGTAGTCTCGTGGTTGAGTGAGCGTTCATATTTCGTAATGTTTGCCGGATTCCGAGATGTGGGCCCCACAGATGATTTTTTAATTAATTTCGATTTTTTATTGAAAAATGTGGTATTTTCTTATAAAATTGATTCCTATAATTTTTAGTGATTGTATCGAATTATTTTGGCTAGATTCGAGCCAGACAAAGTTGGATAATCGTGGAAAAGGCCTTCTAGTGGATTAAATTGGAGCAAATTGAGGTAAGTCTCTTGTCTAATCTTGTGAGGGGGAAATTTCTCCATAAGTAATTAAAGTAATAATTGTTGCTAATTGTGGGGGCTACGTACGCACGAGGTGACGAGAGTCCGTGCATAGCTACTATTAATGCTAAGGTCCGGGTAGTTTAGGACTCAAAGCATGAATTACTTGTGCAAATTGTATTCTTTGTTTAATTAATATTCTTTGATATATATACATATATATGGTGAATTGTTAGGTAAGAATATTAAAAGATGAAAATCTCATATGCTTAAATTTTCTGTTTAAATTAATTATTGTTAAGAGAAATTGTTCATCCTCTCGAATGGATCCTATAATAAATATACTCTCCTTCTGGAGGTACATAAGAATATGTCCTCCTTTCTTGTGAAGCGGGCCGAACGCCTCGGTGGGATAGATGCATCTATGGATCGTGCCGCACGTCCCTCGGCAGTGTACACGACAATCTGGATTGGGTCGTACGACCTCGGTAGAAATCGTGCCTAATAATAATAATTACACAATACATTGCTATTTCAATTGCAGCTTGTGGATTTAATTAATAGATTGAGAATTGTTATATTTGAAGGAATTTGATTGATAAATTGGAAATTATTGGAAATCTAAAGAATTAATTATCTCTGCTTGTTAAGGAAATTATTGCTATTACTGTAATTGAGGCTAATTGATAAATTGGAAATTTATTGGATTTGATGGAATTTAATTACTTCTGCTGGTTCAAAAAAATAATTATTTCTAACTCTCTGAATCACGTTGATATAAATATTTTTGTTTTCATGATTATTTAATATTATTGACCCATAGTGAGTGTCATAGTCGGCCATCTCGTCTCTACCTCTTCGAGATTATGCTTGATACTTACTGGGTACACGTTGTTTTCGTACTCATGCTTCACTTGCTGCACATTTTATTGTGTGGGTACATATATGTATAGCGGCCTTATGGCGCAGAGGTGTGGTTAATAATTATGGGGATATAGGTGAGCTTCATTCTGTATTAAGATCCACAGTCAACAAAGTCTCCTTCAGAGATATTATATTTTCCTATCTAAGTTGTATTCTGGACAGATACTGTATTTTATTTTTAATTCCCTAGTAAATGCTCGTGCACTTCTGACACCGGGTTTTGGGAATGGTTGTGAGTTGTTTAGAAATTTAGTTTCTAAAAATATTTATCATTTACTCTATGAGTTTTATTTTGGTTATTTCATTGAAGAAATATTGATTTCAAAAATACTAAAATGGTTAATTAAGTTAAGTGTGTAGTATTGGCTTGCCTGACAACGGTGTCCTGCGCCATCATGACCTTAAAGGATTTCGGGTCTCGATAGATTTGAGTTGTCCGGAGGTCAATTCAAGCAAGAAGGCGATTTTGGAATATCGGTATAACTTCAAAAAGGTAAGTGTCTTGCTTAACCTCGAGTGGGAGATTTGCCCCTTAGGCATCGAATCTTATGTGCCATTTGTGAAATGTGAAAAGCCGTGTACGCGAGATGACGAGTACGTTCTCGGCTTATATGTGTAAATTTTATTGAGTTAAAGTCTTGAGCATATTGTGTGGTAAATTGGATAATTGTTGGTATATATTTAATCATCTATTTATCGTGCCTAAATCCTTGTTGTTGTTGAATCTGTTATTATATGACAATTTAATGTGATTGTTACTTGATTATTTATGTAATTCCGTGAATTTGTTGGTTTGATAATTATTGGAATTTAATTTCCTTATGGATGTTTCCTATGCAAATAATTAATTAAATGAGCTTAAGAAGGGGTTTTTATATAATTATTAAAAATTTGAATTTAATTAGGATTTCGTTTTATGTTAAGTAATTTCTACCTCTATTGATTGTTTTTGGGTGTCGTACACATTGTGTGGAGCTTTTGGCTATTTGTTGTGAAATTAATTGACCTGATTGTAGTTTTGGAATTTGGTTGTGGCCATTGGGAAAATTGTGACATGAATTGATTTTGTTATGTTGCCATGGTAATTTTCCGTGTAAATTGTTGTGTTGTGTTAATTATTATTTTGAGGATATAAGGGTGGCATTTCACCGTTGATATTATGTGGTTATAAGGGTGGCATTTCACTGTGGTTGTGTTTGTTCGAATATGGTCTGGGCGGAGCGATAAAGGTGTCTATAAGAGCGATAAGGGTGGTAATAGGAGCGATAATGATAGCTATTGATATTGTCTGGGCGGAGCGATAAGGGTGGCTATAAGAGCGATAAGGGTGGCAATAGGAGCGATACGGGTTGCTATTGTTAGGGACGATATGTGATGATGTGGAGTTGTGGTGTTGGTGATTTTCATGTGATGCTGTGATTTTCTTGTGTTTATTTTTATACCTTGTGAAATTTGTCTTGTTGTTGGTAAATTGATATCAATCTGATTTATGTTGAAATTGAGAGCATGTGGCTATTTTCATGCGGATTATAAAATAAAATATGGGCACGAGGTGCCGTGAATAAATAATGAGGATATTGGCACGTGAATTATCCGTGCAGTTATGATATGAAATGAGGGTACGAGGTGCCGGGGAAATTTGATGATCTAATTATGGGCACAGAGTGCCTTGGAAATATGAAAATGGGCCTCTGTAATATCATTTTGTAAGGTTATGTATGCATTTATTTTCCTTTATTTTGATAGAGGATTGATTAAATCTACACAAAATGTCCAGGTATACGATATTCCTGTATCAAATGCCCTTTCATACCACATCATGGTTAATATTACCTTCACCTTTTGAAGGATAATTTTAATACGAGAACCATTATTGTTCTCCATTTCATAATTAAAATCATGATGACGATTATTATTTTGTCATATTTCCACGTCCTCGTATATTCATATAGTCCCGATAATTATTTAGTCTTCTTTTAGACTTTGATCTATTGCTATCATTTGCTTCAGGGAATGGATCAAATCTAGAGAGACGTGCTTCATTAAAAGCATATTACTAAGCCTCAGTCATCATTATATCATTAATGTGGGGCATTGGGATTCAAATTCAATGTCTTACCCTCATAAAGGCATATTAAGCCATAATACATTTGGACTCAAACCCAATGTCTTATCATCATGATGCACCAGGACTCAAATCCGGTGTCTAAACACCACTTCCGAAATATTGCTACTTCTGGAGCAAATTTGAGGCATGTAACATAGAGAATAATTCTCTAACACGTCTTCATCAATAATAAATTTAGCATTTGAAAATATTTTCACTTTTAATGATCATAACAACCAATCATAACTAACAATACTTTGAACGTATTATCACTTAATTTAGCAGTTATAAGCATAAATGCTTAGTCATAATGAATCTTTAAGAATATTAATTATCACTCTAAATGTCATATATTTATTATAATTATGTAACCAACATTTGTTAATGAAATGAACACATGTGACACAGACCAATGCCTTTGGAACTTACTGGAGATATATATCTAATGTTGAGATCCAAATAAATATGATGATCATACTCCCGTAATAAAATGAAAGCCCATCAAGATGCAATTAATTACAAGCATTTGCATAAATTAATGGAAATTGTAGTCACGTGTAAAGTCTTTTATCATAGACCAATGTATTTGTCAAAATATCTATGTAAACAATGATTTTCTAAATTCTTAAATGCTCTTAATTAAAGATGTACATTCTAGAGACTTTTATTTATGAAGTTAACCTATCTCTAGAGACAGAGAATAGCCAAGTTATTGAAGGACTCTACTTTATGCAGTTTTATAAAAATCGATAAAACTTATGTATAAAACCTATGAGATAAATTAATCTATTTCAGCCATTTGTTTTTTCATGAAAGAAAAATGCAAGCACTACCTTAGAAACCCACAACCATTATTAAATGTAATTTACTACATGCATATATTAAACTATCATCCAATTGAATTAGAAGTGAATAAGACCGAAGAATCGTGGCCGTGTATAATGATTCTATTCCAACAGTATCCTATCTTCTTTAATGTCACTTTATAGTCATGCTTTTAGAGCTAAATATATGATTAAAGATTAATTTACCATGTAGTATGCGTACCTAATTCATCTAATGATAGCATTGTATCCTGCCAGCAAAATCAAAGTAAATATAACTTGAAGTCAGCAACGTACCTCATTGTCGGCTTATAATTTTATTATAAATTGAATTTCTTATGCCGAAGCCTCTAGCTTCAAATACGGCCAGACCGAGTCGGAAAGAAAATAAGCTCAACACTTATAGTTAGAGACTCGTGCTGATAACGTGTTAATCTTTTTTTCTTTTTTTTTAATTATGGACTAGTTTGAAGGAATGATATGATCACCTAAAGGCCACAGTATTTTCAAGAGCTCGTCGTGAGTGGATGCACTTATGGCTACAAGATTATAAGACCATAAGTGAATATAATTCTGCTGTATATAGAATAATTTCCCAACTAAAATTATGTGGGGAACCTATTAATGATGAGGACATGCTGGAAAAGACTCTTTCCACTTTTCATGCCTCAAATATGGTGTTACAGCAGCAATACTGTGAAAAGGGTTTTAGTAATATTGAAAACTTTAAGAACAAAAGAAACTACATTTATGAAATTAAATACAGACAACATAAAAAGTTTTATTCAAAATATGAACTTCATAAAAAGAAATACATTTATTTTTATATTTTTTCCCAATAATAAGTCTTTAGTTATAATGCTCAAAGAAGTCTCCAGCTTCTAAATGAGTAATATCTGCAAGGCCTTTAAAAATATCATCTTTATAGGCAAGGTTTGCTTCAACTTTATCATGATTATTCTCTTATTCAAAAATATCTCTTATTTTAAAGGCCAAATTGCGGGTTGATAACAAGCACACATGTGAAAGTAAATATAACTTGAGACCAGTAACGTACCTCATTGTCGACTTATAATTTTATTATAAATTGAATTTCTTATGCCGAAGCCTCTAGCTTCAAATACGGCCAGACTGAGTCGGAAAGAAATTAAACTCAACACCTATAGTTAGAGACTCGTGCTGATAACGTGTTAATCTTTTTTTTCTTTTTGTTTTCTTTTTTTTTAATTATGGACTAGTTTGAAGGAACGATATGACCACCTAAAGGCCACAGTATTTCCAAGAGCTCGTCGTGAGTGGATACACTTACGGCTACAAGATTATAAGATCATAAGTGAATATAATTCTGCTGTATATAGAATAATTTCCATACTAAACTTATGTGGGGAACCTATGAATGATGAGGACATGCTGGAAAAGACTCTTTCCACTTTTTATGCCTAAAATATGGTGTTACAGCAGCAATGCCGTGAAAAGAGTTTTAAGAATAAATATTATAATTATAAACTAAAGCACCAAAAGAGAAGAAGACAATAATAGATAAGAGATGTAGAGAGAAGGAGAATAACATCCTATTTATAGGTTACAAATCTCTTCTCAAGTTACATGTATTAATGAACTCATTCGTTTGGTATTGAATTTGCCAAAGATAGTTACGAAGAGAATATCTACATACATTGAAAGTGACATCTACATACAATGGATTTATAACACCCCCCATTGGATGTTAATAGATAATGTGTCTCGTTACAATCTTCCTAAAAAACATCTCGATGAGAAAAAGTCTAATGAAGGAAAAAGAGTACACACATCTTGTAATACGCATTGAGTGCTACCTCTTTAACAACCTTACCAGGAAAACCCAATTGGGAAGAAAATTTGGTTAAGGAAAAAAGAGTACAACACGTATTATACTCCCCCTGATAAAAACTTTATTTATATATCTCGGAGACGATGCATTTCAATCTGTCTCTTATTCCGACTGCACATTTTCTCCCCCTTATGTTGGGTATACCAATATATATTCCAATCTTCTTTGAGGACTTATCTTTGTGTATTATGGTGGAGTAATTAGAATATATATCACATATTCAAATATTCTAAGATGAGAAATATTTGGCTCCTGATCATAAGCCAATTGTAATGGGGAGACTTTATGATAACTTGTGGCCTGATCCATACAAGAACTGATGCATGAAAATAGCATGACCCCATGTCGAGATGAATTTTTTTGTTATCATAAGCATTGGTCTAGCAATTAATTGGAGGCGTTATTTGATCAATGATTCTGCTAGACCATTTTGAGTAAGAACACGAGCAACCAGATGCTCAATTGTTATACCAGTTGATATACAATAATTATTAAAGGCATGTGATGTAAACTAACTAGCAAGTTGAAGTGTCTTAATAGCATAATCTGGAAATCGTACTTTTAATCATATTAATGCGATCTACAACCTCGGGAATGTCAATTTTCGGGTTTACAACAAGCACACATGTGACCATCTTGTAGATGCATCTATCAAAATCATATAATATCTAAATAGTTGTGATGACCTAAAATATGATCTTTAAATTTAAGTATTAATTTTGTGTTCTAAGACCTCGAAAAGTACTATTTGTCACTCATCTACTTGCGTGCGAAGTCCATAAAAACTTTCGGAAAGTTTTTATGTGAAATATAGATTAAATGTGAACTAGAGCCTTAAAACTCAACATAGTTTCCTTTGGCCAACAGTTTGAGAAAATAGACCTGGATCAGTATTTTGACAGCTTCGGTAAGTCCGTATCGTGATTTGGGACTTGGGCGTATGTCCAGAATTGAATTTGGAGGTTCCTAGCTCAAGTTATGACCATTTAACGGAAACTAGTAATTTAAACGCTAAAGATTTCCAAGTTTGACCATGGGGTTGACTTTTTGATATCAGAGTCGGAATCCAGCTCCGAGAATTTTTATAACTCCGTTATATTATTTATGAATTGTGTGTAAAATTTGAGGTCAATCGGACTTGATTCGATAGGTTTTGGCATCGAATGTAGAAGTTGGAAATTTCATAAGACTAAAGTTTCAAGTGAGTTCGCACAAGATGTAATTTCAAATAAGCATAAATCTCATGATACGAAGTGTTATATGGTGTATTATATATAAAATGAATGATATTTGAGTCTAGTTTCTAACGCTTCAAACCGTTCATCATTTGGATACTCCTACAAGAAGTTATGACCAAATTACCAAAGGCTGGAAAAATGTGATTCTGCGGTCAGATGTGCGACCGCAGAATCATTATACGATCGCAAAACACATTGTGCGACCGCAAAATGGGTCGCAGACCTGTCCAGCGCAACCCAGTTTTTAGCATCGATTTTGCGGTCCATTGTGCGACCCGCATAACCATTGTGCTGTCCATTGTGCGACCACATACCTGAGTTCGGATGGTCCATTTACCTATTTTCATAACCCGACCCCATTTTGATAAATATGTTTTGGGGAATATTTTGGGGCAATTATCTAATGATTTTAGAGAGAGGTGAGAGTGTTCTAGAGAGAGGAAGTAGATAAAGTGTCTTGTTCATCAAATTCTTGTCCAAGCCTTGAAATCCAACAAGAAATCCCTCAAGTTCTTTATCAAAGAGTTAACATTTTAACCCCTAATCTTCAATTTCGAGTTTGGGTAATGATGGGTGCTTAAGAGTATGATTCTTGGGGTAAGTGTTCGTTGTCCTATATTGATTATATTTCATGATTCCATACTCATTTACATCATGGAGTTTTGAATTTACGGAAGAAAAATCATATTTTTATGAAGTCTTCCAAAAACGAAAATTTAAGATTTGAAGGTCTATTTGATATCGGAATTGGATAATATTTTGTATGGTTGAACTCTTAGCGGAACGGGTATTTGGATTTCACGAGTTTTTTCGGGATTTGATATATGGGTCCCACTATCGAATATTTAAATGAATTTCGGATTTTTATCCGGAAAATTAGTAAATTCATATGGAATTATTTCCTATGATTCGTATTGAGTATATCGAATTGTTTGTGAATAGATTTGAAGCTTTGGGAGACAAAATTAAAAGGAAAAGCTATGGTCAAGTAATTGATTGGAATTTGCAAAGCGAGGTAAGTGTCGTGGTTAACCTTGACTTGAGGGAATAGAATCCTTAAACTATTTGCTACGTGAAATACATGTGAACGACGTATAGGCGAGGTGACGAGTGTCTATACATCGTCAAATTAATTGTTTGCATATTTACTTGAAAAATCATAAATTATTTTAAATCATGAATTTATTGTTATAATAATTGTTTTTCTCATATTCTTTGTCAAATATTAATTCTTGAATTACTGTAATAATTGCTAAATCTTATTTGAATTATGTGTATTAATTGCTACTTGACATTTAGCATATTAAACATTAAACTGTCTATTGTTTCCCTGATTTTCGTAATAAATTGCTATTTGTCATTGTTTGTTTTATAATTAAATTATAATTATTCTATGCTTGTTGTCTTAAAATTTTATATTAATTGTTGCATTTATTGGGGCAATTTCTTCGTTAAGAATTGGTAAATGAATATATTGGAGGAGCGGGTTGCACGCCGCAACAGGATTGATTGAAATGAATATATTTGGGGGATCGGATTGCATGCCGCAACAGACTTAGTAAAAGTCAATATTTGGGAGATCGGATTGCACGCCGCAACAGATTAATTAAAAGTAAATATTTTGGGAGTCAGATTGCACGTCGCGATAGACTTATTAAAAGTTAATATTAGGGGGATCGGATTGCACGCCGCAACAGACTTATTAAAAGTCAATATTTGGGGGATCGGATTGCACGCTGCAATAGACTTATTTAAAAGTAAATAATGAGGGATCGAATTGCATGCCACAATAGACATATTAAAAGTCAATATTTGGGGCATCAGATTGCACGCCGCAACTGTAACGACCCGGCCGGTCGTTTCAAGATTTATAGCCTCATTTTCCCCATTTCTACTTCTTTTTGTGTTATTCAGCTATATTATGTTATGTCGGGTTAGTTGGTTTTGGACCAGAGTGGTTTCAGAGTGAATTGAGATACTTAGTCTCTTAAGTAGAAACTTAAGTTGGAAAAGTCAATCGGATGTTGACCTATGTGTAAACAATCTCGGATTTGAATTCTGATGGTTCCTTTAGTTATGTTAGGTGATTTTGGATTAAGGAGTGCATCCGAAATGTGATTTGGAGTTACATGGTAGAATTAGGATGAATTGGCAAAATTGAAAATTTGGAGATTTCGGTCGGTAGTGGAAAATTTGATATCGAGGTAGGAATGGAATTCCGGAAGTTGGAGTAGGTTCGTAGTGTCATTTGTAACGTGTGTGCAAAATTTGAGGTCATTCAGGCGTGGTTTGGTTGGTTTCGGCATCGGTTGCCGAATTGGATATTTAGAAGTTCCTTGGCTTGAATCCGAGGGTAATTGGGTGTTTGGATGTTGTTTTGAGTGATTCGAAGGTTTAACTAAGTTTGTATGTTTATATAGGACTTGTTGGTATTTTGGTTGAGGTCCCGAGGGCCTCGAAATGATTTTGGACGGTTAACGGGAAGTTTGAAGTTGAAAAAATGCAGCTGGTGCTGCTGTTCTGGTGTGGCCACACCTGCGGGTTGGGAACCACAGGTGCGAGTTTCACAGGTGCAGAATTTAGTCGTAGGTGCGAGGTTTGGAAGCCTGGGGTTTTATCATAGAAGCGGATCAGGGGCCGCACCTGCGAGACCGCAGGTGCGAAGAGGTGATCGCAGGTGCGGGATTTAGGAGCTTAAGTGACTTGCGTAGATGCGGGCTTTTGGGCGCAGAAAAGGAGGCCGCATGTGCGCTATCTGGACCGCAGATGCGGTTTTGCTGGGCAGAGAGGTATAAATTGAACCCTTCGCCAATTTTTGGTCATTCTTCACAATTGCAACTCGGGTTTTGGAGCTTTTGGAGGGTTTTGATGAGGGAATCAAGGGGATTTCATTGAAGTAAGTTACTTGAGCCTAATACTCGTATATATGGTGATTTTTCCATTGTTTAATCATTTTAATTAGTTAAAGTGAGGGGTTAGGGCTTGGAATATTTGGAGAGTAGTTTAAGGATTTGAAGGGCCAAACGATGTCGAATTTTGATGAATTTGATATGGTTAGACTCGTGAGTGAATGAGCGTTCTAGTTTTGTGAATTTTGTCGGATTTCGAGATATGGGCCCAGGGCCGGGCTTGAGCCAATTTCGGGGTTTGGTCTAATTTTGAAGCTTTTCTTGTGGAATTTATTCCATTAGCGTATATTGATGGTATTGTACTGATTGTGAATAGATTTGGACCATTTGGAGGCCGAGTCCAGAGGCAATTGCATTG
>AWOL01S0005366.1:70727-118307 GCA_000715115.1 Nicotiana otophora | reverse complement strand
GGGGGGGGGTGAGGTCTTTGTGTTCGTGATTGGAGCTTCATGTTTGCAAAGAGGATAGGAGTGGATGGTCGCATTTGTGTATCAGGATTGCCGGGGGCCTTGTTGCGATTGCGAAGGGTACCCCTGTGCAGACTTTATAAGTGTTATATTTCGATATTGTTATATAACACCTACAAGTGTGATAAGTGCAAACTTTAATATTTTGAGCCCTAGACTTGGAGATGGGCAATTCTGCTTGGAGATTTTCATAGAAGACTAAGGGGTAAGTAATTCTACTCATTTTTGGTATTATTTCAAGAATCTAGAGGAATTATTAAAACACAAAATATGGAAATGTGAGAAGGAATTTGGGGTTTTGTCTGCACTTTAAGAGATGTTTTTGAGGATTTGAGTACCGATTTGGACTCGGTGTTGGAATCTAATCACATATTTGGACTTGGCAGATTATGTATCATCAAGATTTGGTATTGGTTCCGGATTTTAGACATGCAGGTTTGGGTTGACTTTTTGGGAATTCATCAAAAATCAAAACCTTTTCGATTGGGATCACTTCCTATAGCATTGTTTGACTTTTCGGATGATGTTTGTCTTGTATGTGCGTGATTGTCGGGGTAGAACATAATGTTTACGGGGTTTGAGATTGAAGATTAACCCGGATTAAGTAAGCGTGTTGCCTAGTTTTCATTGAGGGATTTCCCCCTTATAATTGGTATTGTTTGCTACATATGGGGGTGATGTATATATGAGTTGATGAGTGTATATGCATGTGCCATGGTTATTCATACTTGAGGTAGATCCTAAATTACTTTATGGCTTGTTTGATTGTGTGTTTTATGTGTTCTATGCTTTACTTAATTGAATAACTGCGTGAACACAATAAGCCATGTTAGAAATAATGTTTAGGATAATTATACCTTATTTTGAGTATCATAAAATATACTTGATTTAGACGTAGTCACACGTATATTCTGAATACACATCCGTACTTGTAATTCTTGTGTTATGCTTTAAATTGATGTATGAATACTTGAGTTTCCTTACCAATGTTAAAGACAGTGATTTGGATTTTTATGCTAATTTGAGCATGCTGATTATTTGGATGACGTATTACATGTTTGACGTATTACATGTTGGGTCTATGATTATACGTACACATAGGCATACATCTTACCTAGGGATCATTCCCTGTACACACGCATACACCCATGCATGGCTATTTCTCTGTCTATGTGTATTATATATGCTTCTCTTATTCACATACATACATACATACATACATACTGCATATGGTTCTCGGATATGGAATAAGATTATAGCACGAGGTTTCTGCAGAAAGGATTTTGTGATATTTTTAATGATTTGGCCCGAGGTTTTTGCCATGCAATGATTATGATATTGTTATTGATTTAGAATGAGGTCTTTGCCGTGCGGTAACTGTGATGTGATAATTATAGCGTGAGGCTTTGACCGTGTCGCGTGTGGATATGGATCCATCCTCTACGGTCGCCCTTTCATGTTTCTATCTTGATATGGCGTACACACAAGTTATGAGAAACCGATGGGTTTCTTGTTGATTGGGATGTGTGACCCAATGAGATGAGTTATTGAGCATAAATGAGGAAGCTTTGACCATTCAAGTGAATCCTTTGTGCATATT
Organism: Nicotiana otophora; assembly: GCA_000715115.1. NCBI lineage: Eukaryota > Viridiplantae > Streptophyta > Magnoliopsida > Solanales > Solanaceae > Nicotiana > Nicotiana otophora. The sequence goes on along the minus strand of AWOL01S0005366.1, from coordinate 116,650 downwards.
CATGAATTTATATTCTTTAATCATGCATATCTTCTCAATATGATAGTTGATGCATTTTTATATATGCATTGGACATGTTAGTGAGTTGTTGGACACTTGGAGAGTGTCAGATTGATGTTAAGAGTCTCACGCCCTAAACTCGGGGAGCGTGACCAAGCCTTAACCGAGTGAACCCAGCCGAGCAAGCCTGTTAGATTTTCTTCTACCCAAAATTATTCATGAATAAAGAGGAGATGCACTCCATTAATCAAACACTAAAAATATTTCGTTAACAACACCCATTTCATTTCCATTAGCAACTTCATTCATAATTTTCAATGTATTACAAGTTTATAGAATTAATCAAAAAACATGTTTGCCAACTAGCAATATTTCTAGTTCAATTCCCAACATCATACACCACCCACAACCTGTCTACGGAGCCTCTAAGTATGACCGAAAAATGGTATGGGAGTGCCGGTAATAAGGCCCCGGCTATACCTCAAGACACAAAGTGTAACATCAAGTGACATTGGGCCCAGAATAGAGTAGGCTCACCAAAACCTACTGAATAGGGAGTAACTGCTAACGAGGACCAAAGTTGCCCGCTGCTGAATCACCTGCATCCATTGAAGATGTAGCGCCCACGGCATAAGGGACGTTAGTACATATGGAATAGTACTAGTATGTAAGGCTAACTGTCCTCTTTCAAAATAGAATGCCAATGTAAGAAAGGGATAATTAAAATATGATGATAATATTATTTTTGGTTGGGAGATCTTTAGCACCGATATATCACTGTTTACAATTTTACCTTTTACAATAGCAATATTTACAATACCAATACCACCGTTTATAGTACCAATATTCGCAATAGTTATACCACCGTACTTTTAGTACAGAGTTCGATCACGACCCGATCGGCTAGGCTATCTCATTAGAGACATCAACCACAATCACTATCAATACCAGTACCACCATACTTTTAGTACAGAGTCCGATCGTGACCCGATCGGCTAGGCCATCTTATTTGAAAACATCAACCACAATCACAATCTCAATCACAATTTCTGTGTAATTATACCACCGTGAATCTAGCACGGTGTCCGATCACGACCTGATCGGTTAGGCTGTCTTATGTGATGATATGAACCAAAATCACAATTTCAATTACAATGTCCAGCACAATCTCCACCATGTGTGCGGCATGGTATCCGATCACGACCCAATCGGCTAGGCTGTCTTATACGAGACATCAACCCTTTTATATCAATCAATCTTATCCCAATTAAGAAGAATAAGTTTATCACATCAATCTCATCCAAAATAAGGGGAATAATTTACAAAAATAACATAGGTGCAAATGTATTTATCTCATCATCTTTCACATTGTATAAATCTCCACTAGTATTTTCAACCAATAACAACTACGATATTTCGTTGGCTCTTTTGACCATTCACACGATTCGTTATTCAAGGCACAATGTCCATATTTGATATTTCACACTTTCATTTCTTACCTCTCACGTATCATCATCATAAATATCAACATAAATCTAATATTCCGAAAATCACAACTTTAAGTTAATTATAAATGAACAATTTAAGCACAATAGATTTCTTTTCGAGAAATTAAGTAAAATAATTGGAAATTGATGCACAAGGGAAAATCGTCAACAAATAACACACCATTTATTCTTGAAATATTTTTTCCCACAAAGAAAAATACACAATTTTCACTCACGAATATGTAAGAACGCAAAACATATTGAAAATACTCAGAAATCATAGCGTTTATTAAAACAGGCACATATGAGCTTGACTTGAGTTTATAAGCTTTTAGGCAATTCTATTTTCGATAGCAATTTTGGAAAAGTTGAATCAAAGCTCATTTCATAATCTTTCTCACATCATCTTATTTCATTGGCAACATTGGCCACAAGTATAACTTTCACTCTTGGCACATTGGCCACACTTTATATTCCCAATTTATTTATTTCACTTTCAACCATCTTTATAGATTATAAACAATAAGACATTTTCAATCAAGACTTTAGGTACACATATGAACAATTATGAGTCTTAAGCATATTGAGATTATCTCACACAATTTGGCATCATAGCCTTCATTTGAAACATGTCTCAAAGACATAACATTTTAATACACATATCATTCTTGAATACATTCCCAAAGGATAACATAATGTGATAGGAACATTCGTAACACATTTTGAATACATAATTCTTGAAACTTTTATTATTTGGGACAATCAGATTTATTGGGAGCATCTCGGAACATAGAATAAGGAACTTGAGACAACCATATTCGAAACTTACGGGAACATCATGGAATTCAATTCTAAGAGAGTTTAGCTAACATACCTTGCTTTGAGCTTTTCGTAAATTACTACAACGTTCCGGAAATTCTATCAATCCCAATCTATTTTGAGACATAACAAAATTGAACCATTATTAGGAAGATATTCATGGTCTCAGCTCATTTGAGAGTTTTATCAATCACTAAGTGTGCAAATTTAACTACGAGGTTGTTTTGCAAGATTTCCTTCACTCCACAACTCAATATTTACTTATTTGAGCTCAAACATATTACCACAAACCTTATTAGTACAAACATGTATAAATAATACTTTTATACCCAAGAATCATACTCCAAATCAACCATCTTTTACCCAAATTTGAAATTGAGAACTAGGGTATGAAACCTTACCTCTTAGATGAAGATCTGTGAGATTTCCTTGTTGGATTTCAATGCTTGGGCAAGATCTTGATGAACAAAATACTTCATCTACTTTCTCTCTCTATAACACTCTTACTTCTCTCTAAAAAACCTCAGATAATTTCCCCACAATAATCTCCAAAGGCTATTTATCAAAATGGGGTCGGGTTATGAAAATAGAAAAATTAACCCTCTGAAATCAGGTCTGCGGTCGCATAATGGACCGCAGAATGGCTATGAAAAATCCACCGCAACATTGGTGCCAAAAACTGGGATGTACTGGTCCATTCTGCGACCAGTGTTGCGGTCGTAGAAGCATTTTCGCGATCGCATAATGATTCTGCGGTCGCACATCTGACCGCAGAATCACATATTTCCAGCCTTTGGTAATTTGGTGATAACGTCTTGTAGGAGTGTCCAAATGATGAACGGTTTAAAGAATTAGAAACTATATCCATAGACCTTTCATTTGATATGTAATTCACCATATAGATCTTCATATCAAGAGATGTATGCTTATCTGAAGTTAGGTCTTGTGGGAACTCACTTGAAACATTATCCCATCATAAAATTTTCAACTTGAATTAGCCTTGTGGATCTTCTTAGACCATAAACCATTATTAATGAGCCACATACATATATTATCATGATCAATTGATATAATTCATATAATAGTCCTTTTCTGCACACACAATAATATAATTTGCATACATAAACTTTCTTAATAGCGCTTAAGTACTTCAAACTTTCCGGGGTGTTACATTCTCCCCCACTTAAGAACATTCGTCCTCGAATGTTTTACATGTCCCTTCTACACATAGGCACTTATGACTACATCAGTCTTATACATCCTTTCCAAAATTTCAACGTACTTATGGACCTTACGTTTTGGCTATCTTTACAAATTATTAAAAGTTTCGACAGATTTTCAACTTGAATTAGCCTTGTGGATCTTCTTAGACCATAAACCATTATTAATGAGCCACATACATATATTATCATGATCAATTGATATAATTCATATAATAGTCCTTTTCTGCACACACAATAATATAATTTGCATACATAAACTTTCTTAATAGCGCTTAAGTACTTCAAACTTTCCGGGGTGTTACATTCTCCCCCACTTAAGAACATTCGTCCTCGAATGTTTTACATGTCCCTTCTACACATAGGCACTTATGACTACATCAGTCTTATACATCCTTTCCAAAATTTCAACGTACTTATGGACCTTACGTTTTGGCTATCTTTACAAATTATTAAAAGTTTCGACAGATTTTCAACTTGAATTAGCCTTGTGGATCTTCTTAGACCATAAACCATTATTAATGAGCCACATACATATATTATCATGATCAATTGATATAATTCATATAATAGTCCTTTTCTGCACACACAATAATATAATTTGCATACATAAACTTTCTTAATAGCGCTTAAGTACTTCAAACTTTCCGGGGTGTTACATTCTCCCCCACTTAAGAACATTCGTCCTCGAATGTTTTACATGTCCCTTCTACACATAGGCACTTATGACTACATCAGTCTTATACATCCTTTCCAAAATTTCAACGTACTTATGGACCTTACGTTTTGGCTATCTTTACAAATTATTAAAAGTTTCGACAGATTTTCAACTTGAATTAGCCTTGTGGATCTTCTTAGACCATAAACCATTATTAATGAGCCACATACATATATTATCATGATCAATTGATATAATTCATATAATAGTCCTTTTCTGCACACACAATAATATAATTTGCATACATAAACTTTCTTAATAGCGCTTAAGTACTTCAAACTTTCCGGGGTGTTACATTCTCCCCCACTTAAGAACATTCGTCCTCGAATGTTTTACATGTCCCTTCTACACATAGGCACTTATGACTACATCAGTCTTATACATCCTTTCCAAAATTTCAACGTACTTATGGACCTTACGTTTTGGCTATCTTTACAAATTATTAAAAGTTTCGACAGATTTTCAACTTGAATTAGCCTTGTGGATCTTCTTAGACCATAAACCATTATTAATGAGCCACATACATATATTATCATGATCAATTGATATAATTCATATAATAGTCCTTTTCTGCACACACAATAATATAATTTGCATACATAAACTTTCTTAATAGCGCTTAAGTACTTCAAACTTTCCGGGGTGTTACATTCTCCCCCACTTAAGAACATTCGTCCTCGAATGTTTTACATGTCCCTTCTACACATAGGCACTTATGACTACATCAGTCTTATACATCCTTTCCAAAATTTCAACGTACTTATGGACCTTACGTTTTGGCTATCTTTACAAATTATTAAAAGTTTCGACAGATTTTCAACTTGAATTAGCCTTGTGGATCTTCTTAGACCATAAACCATTATTAATGAGCCACATACATATATTATCATGATCAATTGATATAATTCATATAATAGTCCTTTTCTGCACACACAATAATATAATTTGCATACATAAACTTTCTTAATAGCGCTTAAGTACTTCAAACTTTCCGGGGTGTTACATTCTCCCCCACTTAAGAACATTCGTCCTCGAATGTTTTACATGTCCCTTCTACACATAGGCACTTATGACTACATCAGTCTTATACATCCTTTCCAAAATTTCAACGTACTTATGGACCTTACGTTTTGGCTATCTTTACAAATTATTAAAAGTTTCGACAGATTTTCAACTTGAATTAGCCTTGTGGATCTTCTTAGACCATAAACCATTATTAATGAGCCACATACATATATTATCATGATCAATTGATATAATTCATATAATAGTCCTTTTCTGCACACACAATAATATAATTTGCATACATAAACTTTCTTAATAGCGCTTAAGTACTTCAAACTTTCCGGGGTGTTACATTCTCCCCCACTTAAGAACATTCGTCCTCGAATGTTTTACATGTCCCTTCTACACATAGGCACTTATGACTACATCAGTCTTATACATCCTTTCCAAAATTTCAACGTACTTATGGACCTTACGTTTTGGCTATCTTTACAAATTATTAAAAGTTTCGACAGATTTTCAACTTGAATTAGCCTTGTGGATCTTCTTAGACCATAAACCATTATTAATGAGCCACATACATATATTATCATGATCAATTGATATAATTCATATAATAGTCCTTTTCTGCACACACAATAATATAATTTGCATACATAAACTTTCTTAATAGCGCTTAAGTACTTCAAACTTTCCGGGGTGTTACATTCTCCCCCACTTAAGAACATTCGTCCTCGAATGTTTTACATGTCCCTTCTACACATAGGCACTTATGACTACATCAGTCTTATACATCCTTTCCAAAATTTCAACGTACTTATGGACCTTACGTTTTGGCTATCTTTACAAATTATTAAAAGTTTCGACAGATTTTCAACTTGAATTAGCCTTGTGGATCTTCTTAGACCATAAACCATTATTAATGAGCCACATACATATATTATCATGATCAATTGATATAATTCATATAATAGTCCTTTTCTGCACACACAATAATATAATTTGCATACATAAACTTTCTTAATAGCGCTTAAGTACTTCAAACTTTCCGGGGTGTTACATTCTCCCCCACTTAAGAACATTCGTCCTCGAATGTTTTACATGTCCCTTCTACACATAGGCACTTATGACTACATCAGTCTTATACATCCTTTCCAAAATTTCAACGTACTTATGGACCTTACGTTTTGGCTATCTTTACAAATTATTAAAAGTTTCGACAGATTTTCAACTTGAATTAGCCTTGTGGATCTTCTTAGACCATAAACCATTATTAATGAGCCACATACATATATTATCATGATCAATTGATATAATTCATATAATAGTCCTTTTCTGCACACACAATAATATAATTTGCATACATAAACTTTCTTAATAGCGCTTAAGTACTTCAAACTTTCCGGGGTGTTACATTCTCCCCCACTTAAGAACATTCGTCCTCGAATGTTTTACATGTCCCTTCTACACATAGGCACTTATGACTACATCAGTCTTATACATCCTTTCCAAAATTTCAACGTACTTATGGACCTTACGTTTTGGCTATCTTTACAAATTATTAAAAGTTTCGACAGAGTTTCATTTGTAACTGGGACTATCCACTTGTCAGAGAATCCCAGAAATAAATCCTAACAATATATCAATTAATCAACAACGCATCACCGTATATCAACAACATCGATCTTAATATTAGGGCACTACATTAACAAAAGTGGTATCTTGACATGAACTACACATTTTTAAATCATAACACCTAGAAATTGCCTTTCAAATCAAAGCCAATTTCTATACAATCAAGAGAAAATAGTTTCTTTCCATAACACTTTCAGCATTCAAGGTGACCTTTTCGACTTACAGACTTTGCCATAACACATTAACGTAGGCAATACCAACCCTCGGGCTTATCTAACACGGATGACAATTAGGTACCTCTCATAAGATAACTATCTATTAACTTCACCTCAAATAACCTGCACCTGAACGATATACAAAGGATTTCCAATTACCTCATTAGACATAGACACACGAAACACCGGGTACACGGAGAACAATAACAGGGAAGCATCATACTCATAGTTTGGCCTATTCCCTTCAAGATTTCATAAGGCCTAATGTGACTACACAAACTTTACCTTTATTAACAAGTCACATACCCTCCCCATGGAGAAAATATTGAGAATAACCCGTTCACTTTCTTCAACTATAAATTTCTACGCCGAACACCCATACTAAACCTTTGGAAACCTCCAACAATTAGTCTAAGATATGCTAGCTTGAATATGACCATAAAACTTCCTATCCAATATATGTGATCACAGGATGATGCTTCTTCTTTAACATATTTGAACCTTCAACCCCCATAGGTTACTATAAATATGAACAAAGAGGTTTGAAATTGGCTAGAATTATTAATGTGCTGAGCACAACATTTGAGGAGGTTATACCATAAGAGACATGAAGGTTACTACCAATAGAATTGGCATGGTTAATCATTGTGATGACATTATTGATTTGACAAATGAGGCATAGAGTTGCCTAGTAGGCATTGATAATGTAGGGACCATGTTCTTGATTCTGAGATTTAAAATAAATGAGTCGTGAAAAGGACAACAACAATTGTTTCGTTTCATAAGTGCCTTGTTTGGCAAAAGTAGGCCTCAAAGAGAGATAGCCAAGTATGTGACACTAGTCGCCTCTTGGAATGTAGGAAAAAAAGTCAGTTTAACTCTAAAAGAGAATATTCTAACACTCTAAATATGATATGGGTTTCAAGATACACGAAGTTGCATTACACTTGTGAAAAAGAAGTTACAAACCCATAAGGTTGAAAAAGAAGCTGAACACTTGTGAGACTATTATCATTCTGACAGCTCAACCCTTGCCAATAGTTGATCTTATATGAGAGCACTATAGATACGATGAACTTGTCTTTCAAATAAATATGCTCTAATATTACTAGACGGTGAAAAGGATTCATGATAATATACACAAAGGAACAAAGTGATTGTTCAAACCATAGGAGCCACATACACCGGAGAGAAAAAGAGTGGCTCAAGAAGAATCTCAACACTAGGCTTCTTTACATTATATTTGATACCACATAGGTAAATATTATGGTGGTGCGTGCATAGGCACCAGTGAGCAGATGTTATCCATTTGAATTAAAAGGTTCTGTCCGAAATTCATCACGTATAGTCCCTTGTTGAGAAGTTAGGAAAGCAAGTGGGAAGTATTAATCCTAGAGTTATAACTCACTCCAAGGACATAATTATAGAGCTCAATTCCACAATAGGTTGTAAATGAGAGAATTTGTGATAGAGTGGATTCAGGAATAATGCGTCTCGTTCAAAGAGTAGGTACATGCAACATTTTGTGATTCAATGTTTTGGTTAAGACCATATTTATGTAAGCCCTTTCAATATGGATGTACATATACAACAAGGAAAATAACGTGGTGTTCATAATGATGTATTAATGAGTGACTTAATTGATGACTTTAGATTGACAGGGCAGTACCTTAATTGATGCCCCTTTACTCCACATTCAAAACATACATTAGTACCATAGTGACATACCCCCGAATGATATCTCATACACTTCAGACAATTAGGATGGGGTCCGCTAAACTGACTCGCCTCACTTACCAGATATTTATCCTTTTTGCATACATCATAAGAATTCCCCTTAGTCTTACTCCAAGCCTTCATGGCGGGAGTAACAATATCTGCAACAGCTCGTTGCATGGACCTTTGCACCCCTAACATGCTTCTGAGCAGACTCACAACATGACACAAAATGTTTTCGCCTGCATATCAGGCAGACCCGGATGGGTGTATCCAACCTAAGGGCATTTGTTCTTCTTTTACCCCCCCTTTACACAACCATAACATATTTCAAGAATCATCTAACATAAACCCAAGTGGCTATTATTTCATATCAGACATTCCGGCTTATTGGTACAAACAGCCCTCTTTCGTTCCTTAGTTCTCTCACCACATGTTCTAGTGGCGTGGTGACATTAATAGGCATAGGGACATTTTCCCTAGCAACTGGTTATTTCATTTCCTTATCGCTGCCTCGAACCCGTGGGTTACTCATATGAAAAATGGGACATGACGAGGAAATCAGCTTCCTATCTTGAGTTCTATTGCACGATCTGGAGTATCAAAGAAGTGTGAATTTCTTAAATGTCCAAGTAGCCTCTTCCTTATAGATGTGGTCTACAACACACCGATAAGAAGGACTCTGCTAGACACGGCTCCCAGATATCCTAGAAGACTTTAACACCTTAGGCTCTAATATCAAGTTTGTCACACCCCAAACTCGGGGAGCGTGATCGGCACTCAACCGAGTGAACCCAGCCGAGAAAGCCTGTTGGATTTTCTTCTACCCAAACTTATCCATGAATAAAGAGGAGATGCACTCCATTAATCAAACACTGAAAATATTTCATTAACGACTCCCATTTCATTTCCATTAGCAACTTCATTCATAATTTTCAAAGTATTACAAGTTTATAGAATTAATCGAAAAACATGTTTGCCAACTAGCAACATTTCTAGTTCAATTCCCAACATTATACACCACCTACAACCTGTCTACGGAGCCTCTACGTATGACCGAAAAATAGTATGGAAGTGCCGGAAACAAGGACTCGGCTATACCTCAAGACACAAAGTGTAACATCAAGTGACATCGGGCCCGGAATAGAGTAGGGCTCACCAAAACCTGCTGAATAGGGAGTAATTGCTAACGAGGATCAAAGTTGCCAGCTGCTGAATCACCTGCATCCATTGAAGATGCAGCCCCCCCGGCAAAAGGGACGTTAGTACATATGGAATAGTACTAGTATGTAAGACTAACTGTCCTCTTTCAAAATAAAATGCCAATGTAAGAAAGGGAAAACCATGGAAACAATAATCAACAATCAATGATATTCAAATGCCAAGTTAAAACATAATAATATCCGAAATATGAGGATAATATTGTGAAGTGATAATCAAAATATGATGATAATATTTTTTTTGGTTACGAGATCATTAGCACCGATATATCATTGTTCACGATTTCACCTTTTACAATACCAATATTCACAATACCAATACCACCATTCACAGTACCAATATTCGCAATAGCAATACCACCGTACTTTTAGCACGGAGTCCGATCACGACCCGATCCGCTAGGCTATCTCATTAGAGATATCAACCACAATCATTATCAATACCAGTACCACCATACTTTTAGTACGGAGTCCGATCGTGACCCGATCGGCTAGGCCATCTTATTTGAAAACATCAACCACAATCACAATCTCAATAATAATTTTTGTGTAAATATACCACCGTGAATCTAGCACGGAGTCTGATCACGACCCGATTGGGTAGGCTGTCTTATGTGATGACATGAACCAAAATCACAATTTCAATTACAATGTCCAGCACAATCACCACCATGTGTGCGACATGGTGTCCGATCACGACCCGATCGGCTAGGATGTCTTATTCTAGACATCAACCCTTTTATATCAATCAATCTTATCCCAATTAAGAAGAATAATTTTATCACATCAATCTCATCCCAAATAAGGGGAATAATTTACAAAAATAAAATAGGTGCAAATGTACTTATCTCATCATCTTTCACATTGTATAAATCTCCACTAGTATTTTCAACTAATAACAATAACAATATTTCCTTGGCTCTTTTGTCCATTCATGAGATTCTTTATTCAAGGCATGATGACCATATTTCCTTATTGGATTTCAATGCTCGGTCAAGATCTTGATGAACAAAACACTTCATCTAATTTCTCTCTCAAAACACTCTCACTTATCTCTAAATAACCTCAGATAATTGCCCTAAAATAAGCCCCAACGGCTATTTATCAAAATGGGGTCAGATATGAAAATAAACAAATTAACCCTCCGAAATCAGGTCTGCTGTCGCATAATGGACCATACAATAGCTATGCGGGTCGCAAAATGCACCACAAAATTGGTTCCAAAAACTCGGCTGTACTGGTCCATTCCGCGACCATTTTTGCGGTCGCAGAAGCACTTTCGCGATCGCATAATGATTCTGCGGTCACACATCTGACCGCAGAATCACATTTTTCCAGCATTTGGTAATTTGGTCATAACCTCTTGTAGGAGTGTCCAAATGACAAGCGGTGTGAAGTATTAGAAACTACACACATTGACCTTTCCTTTGATAGGTAATAAACCATATTACTCTTCATATCAAGAGAGGTATGCTCATTTGAAGTTAGGTATTGTGCGAATTCACTTGAAAATTTATCCCATCATAAAAGTTTCAACTTGACTTAGCCTTGGGGATCTTCTTAGACCATAAAATATTCTTAATGCACCTCATACATATATTATCATGATCAATTGATATCATTCATATAATAGTCCTTGTATTCACACAAAATAATATAACTAGCGCGCATAAACATTGTTAATAACGCTTACGTACTTCGAAATTGTTCGGGGTGTTACAAAGAGAGAGTTATTATCATATGTTTTCATGTTGGACTCATGTAAAGGTTTCATATACCTGCCATTTGGAAATTTATATGAATTTTTCTCATGTACTGTATAGACCCTTACATCCAAGTAGAAGTATTTGAGTACATGTTACTTGTTGTATGTCTCCTTTGTATAAAGAGTTGGTGAAAGCTGTATTTGTTTTAACTTGTTAAATTGGAAAAATGCTTATCATCTCTGTCATGCCCAATAATCGGGGATTGCGACCGATGCTCAACCGAGTGAACCCGACTGAGCAAGCCTGTTAGATTTCCATCTACCCAAGTTCATCCATGAATGGAGGTAATACCTATTTTCAATAATTATCCAAAAAGGTGTTCATGTCTACAATACCAATTCATTACCAATAGTTTCATCATTTTGGGAGTCTCAAATGGAACAAGTAATACAACCACAACATAATATAGTTTGACTTTCCCAGCACCAATGCACAACCCACACAATGACTACGGAGTCCGATCACGACCCGATCGACTAGGCTATCCATTAGGGACATCGACCACAATCACTATTGCAATTACAATTTCCAGTACAATCACCACCATGTATACGGCATGGTGTTCGATCATGACCTGATTGGCTAGGTTGTCTTATTCGAGACATCAACCTTCTTATATCAATCATCGCATTTCATACTTCTTTCTCATCTTTTCATTTCATTGGCACTAATGGCCATAATTATAAATAATGTTTTTTACAGGTTGACTGTATTTAGTATTTCATGCTCACCTTTTCAATTTTCAACATCAACATCATCATCACCACTAACAACAATTCAAATAAAGATGTGTAGTACACCTGTGAGTAATTAAAGGTGTAAGGCACATAGAGATTCTTCACAAAATCTGGCATAATAGCCTTCGTTTGAATTTAACTTGAAGTCGAACATTTTTAATGCACATCTCATATTTTTAATAGATCCTCAATTGATAACATAACATAAATAAAGCATTTGGGATACTTGTTGAACATATATCTTTCAACCCAATCTTACTCGGAATAACAAATGTTATAATGAACCACTCGGGACTTACATAATTTACACGAATATCGTTGGGGTTCAATTCTAAGAGTGGTGTTTAGCCAACATACCTTAATTGAGCTTCCTTTTACTCTAAAATGTTCCAGAATTCTTAACAACTTCAATATATTGTAGAAATATAATAAATTGAACCAAAATTAAGAAGATGATCATGGTTCTAACTCTTTTGAGCATTTTATCAAATACTAGGTGTGCATTAATGTTTCAAGGTCCTTTTATGGAGGATTCCATCATCCCACAACTCATTCTTTACCATGCTTAGTTCAACAATCTTCCTACAGCCCTTGATATCACATGAATGCAAAATAAACAACTCTCAAGCCTAAAAATTAAATTGCTAATTATCCATTTTCAGATAATTTCGAAGTTAGGGGTTAAGGTGTAGAATCTTACATCTAGGATGAGGACCTTGTGGGTTATCCTTGTTAATCTTCCAAGATTCGAGCAAGAATTGAAGAACAATTATTGAGGAATACCTTCTCACTCTAGGGTACTCTCTCTCACTCTAAAATGTCACGTTTTAGCTCAAAATGGCCTGAGATCGCATATGTGATATGCGGACAGCATATCGACTGCATAATTGGTGTCCAAAACTGGCCAAAATCTGCCTGGGTATGCGGTAAGTATGCGGCCCGCAAACTTGTTCTATGGTCGCATTATGAACCACAGAACAGTTTTGTGATCTCATAGTCAACCGCAAAATGGCATCCAAACTGCCCCTCACCTGCCTTACTTTGCAGCTATTATTCTGTCCGCAGAGTGATTCTGCGGTCGCATAATGAACTGCAGAAACACATTTCTCTGCCAGAACGTTTCCTGTATCCCTCAGTGCATTGTTCAATCCTCAAATGCGTAAGCCCAATTCGGCACCACGAAACATTATTTTCTTTTGCAAAATTTTACAGGGCCTTACATTCTCCCCCACTTTGGATCATTTATCCTCGGATGAGGGTCAAAATCTGTTATTAGCATCAAATGTGGCCTAACTGTTAATTCACACTCACTAGTAGTTTCAAAATTTGGCTAACTCCCTAAATTTCCAAATATTTCGCCAGAGTCTTCCTTGTAACTGGGCCTATCGACCTATTAGAGAATTCCAGAAACACATCCTAACAACATGTACTTAATTCAATGACGTAACATAACACAAAACAACACCAACTGAGGCCTCACAAATAATATATTGCCATAAAGGAACACCTTTAACGTCAATTTGTACAAATGATACATAATTCATAGACGGAAACCCTTAGAATTGTTATAGAAGACAAATTTATAAAATACATGGTTATTGTAAAAAATAAGGATACATTTTCTTCATTTCTTTCTCGGCCTCCCAAGTACCCTTTTTAACCTGTTGGTTTCGCCATAACACTTTCACGAAGGCAATTTCTTTATTTCTCAACCTTAGGACTTGCTGATCAATAATAGAAACTGGAATCTCTTCGTAAGTCAATATCTCATTGACCTCAATAGTCTCAACCGGAACAATGAGTGTCGGATCTCCAACTACTTTCTTTAACATAGACACATGAAACACTAGGTGTACTAATGACAACTCAGGTGGTAGCTCACGCTTGTACGCCACCTCACCGATCCTCTGAATGATTTTGTACTGTCTGACATACCTCCAACTCAATTTCACTTTCTTACCAAATCACATTACACCCTTTATGGGGGAAACTTTCGAGAAAACCTAATCATCTTCTTTGAACTCCAAATCCTTACGACGAACATCCAAATAGAATTTCTGATAACTTTGAGAAGTCTTCAACTACTCCTTAATGATTTTAACTTTTTCCATAGCCTGATGCATGAGGTCTGACCCTATCAACTCTGTTTTCTAATTTTGAACCACCCAATAGGAGATCTACATCTCCTACCATATAAAGCCTCGAACGATGCCATCTAAATTCTAGCATGATAGCTATTATTGTATGAAAATTATATGCATGGTAAATGATCATCCCAGCTACATTTGAAGTCTAGAACACAAGCAGGCAACGTATCCTCAAGTGTCAGAATAGTCCGCTCTGCCTGCCCATCAGTTTGCGGGTGAAAGGTTGTACTACGATTCACCTGAGTACCCACACCTTGCTGAAACTTCTTCCAAAATTTAGCAGTGCATTGTGCTCCCAGATCAGAAATGATGGAAACTGTAGTGCCATGCAACCTGACTATTTCTTTGATATACAACTGAGCATACTGTTCTGCTATGTCAGTAGACTTAACCGACAAAAAGTGTGCTCATTTTGTGAGGCGATCCAAAATCATCCAAATTGAGTCAAACTTGAGTTGTGTATGCGGTAATCTTACCATGAAGTTCATATTAATCATTTCCCACTTCCACATTATAACTTCTATGTTCTTTGCCAACCCATTGGGCCGTTGGTGTTCGGCCTTCACTTGCCGACAATTTGGACACTTCACCACAAATTCCGCTACATCCCTCCTCATATCATTCCACCAATAGACTTCCTTAAGATCATGATACATTTTTGTAGAACCAGGATCCACGGAATACCTAGAAGTGTGACCTTCAGTCATAATTCTTTCACGGAGACCATCCACGTTTGGAACACATAGTCGACCTTTGTACCTTAGTGTACCATCAGCCATTCCAAGAGAGAAGGCCATGATCGTTTGTTTATGAATCCCCTTTTTTAGCTATGCCAACAATGGATCATTGTACTATTTCTCCTTGACTTCTACAACAAGTGATGATTCAACCCTATTTTGTATAATCACCCCTTCTTCACCAGAGTCTACAAGACGAATTCCTAAACTAGCCAATCAATGAACTTCCTTGGCCAATGACCTTTGATCTGCCTCCAAGTGAGCTAAACTACCCATAAATTTCTGGCTAAGAGCATCTGCCACAACATTAGCCTTCCCCAGATGATATATAATATCAATATCATAGTCCTTGAGTAACTCAAGCCATCTTCTCTGCCTCAGATTCAATTCCTTCTAATGGAAAGTATATTGAAGGCTCTTATGGTCCGTCAATATATCCACATGGACCATATATAAATAATGACCCCAATTTTTCAATGCAAATTTTACCGCCGCAAGTTCTAAATCATGTGTTGGATAGTTCTTTTCGTTATTCTTGAGTTGCCTAGAAGAAAAAGCTATAACCTTGCCATGTTACATTAATACATTTCCAAGCCCAATTATTGAATCATCACAATATACCACAAATCCATTTGAACCCTCTAGTAAGGTCAACACCGGTGCCATAGTCAATCTTGCTTTCAATTCCTGTAAACTCCTTTCACATGCATCTGACCATTGGAACTTAACTTCCTTCTGTGCCAATTTTGTCAACGGAGAGGAAATGGTTGAGAACCCTTCCACGAACTTTCTGTAATACACCGTTAAGCCTAAGAAACTGCGAATCTCTATTGGAGTTGTAGGCCTTGGGCAATTCTTCATAATTGCAATGTTTTGAGGATCAACCTCAATTCCTTCTCTGGAAACGATATGATCCAAGAATGTAACCGATTCAAGCCAAAATTCACATTTTGAAAATTTTGCATATAACTCGTGCTGATATAGGGTTTGCAGAACTACCCTGAGATGACTAGCATGGTCCTCTCGACTTCGAGAATATAAAAGAATATCGTCAATGAACACTATCACAAGATAATTGAGGAAAAACTTGAAAACTCGGTTCATAAGATCCATGAAAGCTACTCGGTCATTTGTTAGCCCAAAAGACATTACCAAAAATTCAAAGTTCCCATATCGGGTTCTAAAAGCCATTTTCGAAACATCCTTCTCCTTGATCTTCAATTGGTGATATCCGGATCTTAAATCAATCTTGGAGAAGTACTTAGCACGCTACAATTGATCAAACAAGTCATGTACCCTTGGCAATGGGTACATATTCTTGATTATGACCTTGTTAAGCTGTCGATAGTCAATACACATTCTAAGTGACCTATCTTTCTTTCTTATAAAAAGGCCCGGTGTACCCCAAGGTGACACACTCTGCCGGATAAAACCCTTTCCTAGCAAGTCTCTCAATTGTTCCTTTAGCTCCTTTAATTTTGCCGGTGCCTTTTTGTAGGGTAGAATAGATATAGGATGCGTGTCTGGCATCACATCAATCCCAAAATCAATCTCCCTATCAGGTAGGATCCCAGGGAGTTCATCTGGAAAGACTCTCGGAAATTCATTCACAACAGGCACATACATAAGTGTAGGCGCCTTAGCATCGGTGTCCGTAACCCGTACCAAATAGTAAATACACTCCTTGTTGATCATTTTCGTGGCCTTAAGGTAAGAAATAAACCTGACCTTTGGTGCTACATCATCACCATTCCACTCAATAACTGGATCATTTGGAAAATCGAACCTAACAGTCCTGGTTCGGCAATCAAGCTTGGAAAAATAAGATTAAATCCAGTCCATCCCCATTATTACATCAAAATCAACCATTCCCAATTCAATGAGATCGGCCATGGTACCCCGACCACGCAACGTGACAACACAATCCCTATAAACCCGCGCGGCCAAAATAGACTCACCAACCATAGTAGATACATACAACGGCTCAAGAAGCTATTCTGGTTCTATCCCAAATTCCATAGCAACATAAGGTGTGACATATGACAAAGTAGAACTTGGATCAATAAGAGCATACACATAATGAGATTGGACAATCAATATACCTGTGAAAATATCCGGCGAGGCCTTTGAATTCTGGAAACCCCTCAAAGCATAGAAATGGCCGGATCCTCCTGTACTTTGTGCTCCACCCCTAGCTGCACCATGCCCTGCAGGTGTTGGAGTGCCTCGAGATGGAGGAGGTGCTGCAAATGTAGTAGCTGCAGAACTGGCTGGTTGTGTCATGCCCCTGCCCTCACCCTGGCAGGACGAACGACAATCCCTCTGAATGTGACCCCTCAATTCGCAGCCGTAGCTTATGGGTAAGTCCATAAACCACATTCCTAAGTTCATCTTTCCACACCCCACTACTTCTAGAATCTACTACCATAATGACCCTGCTGATAGGATCCCCTGTTGCCCTGACTGGGCCTGCAACAGCTCGCCTGTTGCTGCTGAATGGGCCCTGATGGTGGTGCACTATCTGAAGACTGAGCAAGGGACTGTGATGGCCCTAACGAATCTCCCCCGAAGGCTAACTTGCCACCACCAGAAGAACTACCAAAGTTGACCGTAGAACGGGCCTTATTACTACCCTCTCGCTTCATTCTGTTCCTCAATTTGCGAGTCTCTGTTGCTTGAGCAAATGCCACCATGTTTCCATAGTTCATATCAAAATTCAAGGATACTGTAGTGGCCTCATTAATTCCCAAGGGGCTAAGGCCTTGTACAAACCGGCGTACTCTAGCCTCCATAGTAGGCAACATGTAAATAACGTACTTGGACAGGTACGCGAATCTCATGTGGTAATCCGACACACTCAGGCTACCTTGCCTCAGGTTCCCAAACTTAGCAGTACGGGATGCCTTAGTCTCGTCAGGCAAGAAAGGATCAATGAAGGCATCAGCAAACTCACCTCACCTCGCAGGAGGGCTCCTTTCTTCACGGGACTCCTCCCACAGTTCAAACCAAGAATATGCTACCTCTTTTAGGCGGTAGGAGGCTAATTCCACTTCCCCCATCTCAGTATCATGCATAACGCAGAGAGTCTTGTGCATCTCATCAATGAAGTCCCGGGGATCCTCCTCTGGGTTAGTACCCGTGAACACTGGAGGATCCAACTGGAGAAACCTGTTCACCCTGGAACTAGTAGAATCTCCTAGCTGACGTGAAGAAGTGGTTGCAACATTTGCTCTCTGGGACTGGGAAGCCACTATCTGAGCCAACATCTATATAGCTCCCCTAAGATCAACATTAGTAACACTAGAATCGGGAGCTGTAACTGTAGGTGGAACTGGTATATCAGTTGAAGGGACCATTGCACCCTCAGTAGGTGTAGGGACATGTGCGGTCTAATCAGTTGTAGTAGAATCAGGCAACGTAGTAACCGGAGGAATATTCTTAGTCCTTGGGTTCTCACCCGCATCACCAAATATAGGATCAACTGTCACTCCTGGGGAGACATTGGCTCTTTGGCTAGTTCTTGCCTTCTTCTTAGGTGCCATATACTGAAACTTAAAGTAAAGCATGAGTTAAAGGAAGAACAATCTTACATCTAGCTTTATTACACGATCAAGAACATGAAAGAAGGGTATTATTCCTAAATGCCCAAGTAGCATCCTAATTATAGATGTGGTCGATGAAATACCAATAAGAAGGACTCTACTAGATACGACTCCGAGATATCCTAGGACACTTTAAAACCTTAGGCTCTGATACCAAGTTTGTCACACCCCAAAATCGGAGAGCACAACCCGCACTCAACCGAGCAAGCCTGTTAGATTTTCTTCTACCCAAGCTCATCCATGAATAGAGGTAATACCTATTTTCAATAAATAGCCAAAAGGTGTTCATGTAAACAATACCAATTCATTACCAATAGTTTCATCATATTTGAAGTCTCAAATGGAACAAGTAATACAATCACAACATGATATAGTTTGACATTCCCAGCACCAATACACAACCCGCACCATGTCTACGGAGCCTCTAATAGATATAAAAGAGTACTATGATAATTATAGCAACAAGGCCCCGGCTATACCTCAAACACAATACATGAGGAATAAAAGATACATGACCTGATATGAAGTGGGGCTCACCGAGTCAGCTGGGAAGAGGATGTACCGCTATCACTAATCAATATCTCCTGCTGTGGAACCACCTGCATCTATTGAAGATGCAACGCCCCCGACAAATGGTACGTTAGTACATATGGAATAGTACTAGTATGAATGACAAAACCCCTTCTCAATAGAATGATAAATAATACAAACAAGAATATCATAATATCAATGGAAGCCTTAATCAACATCAAACCTCAATTTAGGATCAAGACAGTATTCAAATTAATATCCATATCTCACATTGGGAGAATTTTAGCATCGATATACCACTGTTCACAATGCCATTATTCACAATACCAATACCACCGTACTCTCAGCATTGAGTCCTATCACGACCCGATCGGCTAGGCCATCTCATTAGAGACATCAACCACAATTAGTTTCAATATCAATACCACCGTCTTTAACTTGGAGTCCGATCACGACCCGATCAGCTAGGCTATCTATTAGGGACATCGACCACAATCACCATTTCAATTACAATTTCCAGCAAAATCACCACCATGTGTGAGGCATGGTATCCGATCACAACCCGATCGACTAGACTGTCTTATTCGAGACATCAACCTTCTTATATCAATCATCGCATTTTATACTTCTTTAACATCTTTTTATTTTATTAGCACTAATGGCCAAAATTAAAAATCATTCTTGGCACGTTGGCCGTGTTTAGTATTTCATGCTCACGTTTTCACTTTCCAACATCAACATCATCATCACCAACACCAACAATTCAAATCAAGGTGTGTAGTACACATGTGAGCAATTAAGAGTCTAAGGCACATAGAGATTCTTCACAAAATTTGGCATAATAGCCTTCGTTTGAATTTGACTTGAAGTCGAACATTTTTAATGCACAACCCATATATTTAACACATCCTCAATTGAAAACATAATATGAATAAAGCATTTGGGATACTTGTTGAACATATATCTTTCAACCCAATCTTACTCGGAATAGCCAATTCTATAATGAACCACTCGAGACTTACATAATTTACATGAATATCGTGAGATTCAATTCCAGGAGAAAAGTTTAGCCAACATACCTCAATTGAGCTTTTTTAAACTCTAAAATGTTCCGGAATTATTGGCAACTTCAATCTAGTTTAGAAATGTAACAAATTGAAATGCGAAGAATTTATACAATCCTCAAACGGGTAAGTCCAATTCGACACAACGAAACTTTATTTTCTTTTGCAAAATTTTACGAGGCCTTACATTCTCCCCCACTTAGGATCGTTTGTCCTTGAATGAGGGTCAAAATATTTTATTAGCATCAAATGTGGCCCAAATGTTAATTCACACTCACTAGTAGTTTCAAAATTTGGCTAACTCCCTAAAGTTTCAAATATTTTGCCAGAGTCTCCCTTATAACTGAGCCTATCTACCTGTTAGAGAATTCCAGAAATACATCCTAACATCATATACATAATCCAATGACATAACGTAACACAAAACAACACCAACGGAGGCCTCAAAAGAAATATATTACTAGAAAGGAATACCCTTAACGTCAATTTGTACAAATGATACATTATTCATAGAAGGTAACCCTTAGAAATTTTATAGAACACAACTTTATAAATACATGGCTATTCAAAAAAATAAGGATACTTTTTTCTTCATTTCTTTCTCGGCCTCCCAAGTAGCCTCTACAACCTGTTGGGTTCGCCATAGCACTTTCACGGATGCAATTGTTTTATTTCTCAACCTTCAGACTTTTAGATCAATAATAGAAACTAGAATCTCTTCGTAAGTCAATTTCTCAGTAACCTTAATTGTCTCAACCGAAACAATAAGTGTCGGATCTCCAACTACTTTCTTCAACATAGACACATGAAATACCGGATGCACTAATGATATATCGGGTGGTAGCTCAAGCTTGTACGCTACCTCACTAATCATCTGAATGATTTTGTATGGTCCGACATACCTCAACCTGAATTTCCATTTTTTACCAAATCGCATTACACCCTTCATGGGGGAAACTTTTAAGAATACCCAATCATTTTCTTTGAACTCCATATCCCTACGACGAACAACCGAATAGGATTTCTGACAACTCTGAGCAGTCTTCAACCGCTCCTTAATGATTTTAACTTTTTCAATAGCCCGATGCATGAGGTCTATCCCTATTAACTCTGCTTCCCCAATTTCGAACCACCCAATGTGAGATTACATCTCCTACCATATAAACCCTCGAACTGTGCCATCTGAATGCTAGCATGATAGATATTGTTATATGCAAATTCTATGAGTGGTAAATGATCATCCCAGATACATTTGAAGTCTAGAACGCAAGCACGCAACATATCCTCATGCGTATGAATAGTCCACTCTGCCTGCCCTTCAGTCTTTGGGTGAAAGGCTGTACTAAGATTCACCTGAGTACCCATACCTTGCTGAAATTGCTTCCAAAGATTAGCATTGAATTGTGCTCCCCGATCAGAAATGATGGAAACTAGAGTGCCATGCAACCTGACTATTTCTTTGATATACAACTAAGCATACTCTTCCACTTTGTTGGTAGACTTAACCGACAAAACGTGTGCTAATTTCGTGAGTCGATCTACAATCATCCAAATTGAGTCAAACTTGTGCGGTGTGTGCTGTAATCCTACCACAAAGTTCATATTAATCATTTTCCACTTCCACGTTGGAATTTCTATGTTCTGTGCCAACCCACCGGGCCGTTGGTGTTCGGCCTTCACTTGCTGGCAATTCGGCCACTTCACCACAAATTTCGCTACATTCCTCCTCATATCATTCCACCAATAGACTTCCTTAAGATCATGATACATTTTTGTAGAACCCGGATCCACGGAATGCCTAGAATTGTGAGCTTCATTCATAATTCTTTCATGGAGACCATCCACGTTTGGAACACATACTCGCCCTTGGTACCTTAGTGTACTATCATCCATTCAAAGAGAGAAGGCCATGGTCTTATGTTTATGAATCCCCTCTTATAGTTGTGCCAACAATGGATCGTTGTACTGTGTCTCCTTATCTTCCACAACAAGTGATCAAAATAGTCCGCTCTGCCTGCCCGTCAGTTTGCGGGTGAAAGGCTGTACAAAGATTCACCTGAGTAGCCAGACCTTGCTGAAATTTCTTCCAAATATTAGCAGTAAATTATGCTCGTATATCAGAAATGATGGAAACTGGAGTGCCATGCAACCTGAGTAATTGATATATAACTGAGCATACTGTTCTGCTATGTCAGTAGACTTAACCGGCAAAAAGTGTGCTGCTTTCGTGAGTCAATCCAAAATCACCCAAATTGAGTCAAACTTGCGCGGAGTGCGCGGTAATCTTACCATAAAGTTCATATTAATCATTTCCCACTTCCACATTGGAACTTCTATGTTCTATGCCAACCCATTGGGCCGTTGGTGTTTGGCCTTCACTTGCTGACAATGTGGACACTTCACCACAAATTCTGCTACATTCCTCCTCATATCATTCCACCAATTGACTTCATTAAGGTCATGATACATTTTAGTAGAACCCGGATCCGCAGAATACCTAGAAGTGTGAGCTTCAGTCATAATTCTTTTACGGAGACCATCCACGTTTGGAACACATAGTCGCCCTTGGTACCTTAGTGTACCATCATTCATTCCAACAGAGAAGGCCATGAACTTTTGTTTATGAATCCCCTCTTTTAGTTGTGCCAACAATGGATAATTGTACTATTTCTCCTTGACTTAAACAACAAGTGATGATTCAGCCCTATTTTGTATAATCACCCCTCCTTCACCAGAGTCTGCAACACGAACTCCTAAACTAGCCAATCGATAAAGTTCATTGGCCAATGATCTTTGATCTGTCTTCAAGTGAGCCAAACTACCCATAGATTTCCGGCTAAGAGCATCCTCCACAACATTACCTTCCCCAGATGGTATAAAATATCAATATTGTAATCCTCGAGTAACTCTAGCCATCTTCTCTACCTCAGGTTCAATTCCTTCTGTTTGAAAATATATTGAAGGCTCTTGTGGTCCGTGACTATATCCATATGGACCACATATAAATAATGACGCCAAAGTTTCNGGTGCACAGAATACCTAGAAGTGTGAGCTTCAGTCATAATTCTTTTACGGAGACCATCCACGTTTGGAACACATAGTCGCCCTTGGTACCTTAGTGTACCATCATTCATTCCAACAGAGAAGGCCATGAACTTTTGTTTATGAATCCCCTCTTTTAGTTGTGCCAACAATGGATAATTGTACTATTTCTCCTTGACTTAAACAACAAGTGATGATTCAGCCCTATTTTGTATAATCACCCCTCCTTCACCAGAGTCTGCAACACGAACTCCTAAACTAGCCAATCGATAAAGTTCATTGGCCAATGATCTTTGATCTGTCTTCAAGTGAGCCAAACTACCCATAGATTTCCGGCTAAGAGCATCCTCCACAACATTACCTTCCCCAGATGGTATAAAATATCAATATTGTAATCCTCGAGTAACTCTAGCCATCTTCTCTACCTCAGGTTCAATTCCTTCTGTTTGAAAATATATTGAAGGCTCTTGTGGTCCGTGACTATATCCATATGGACCACATATAAATAATGACGCCAAAGTTTCAATACAAATACTATCACCGCAAGTTCTAAATCATATGTTGGATAGTTCTTTTTGTGACTCTTGAGTTGCCTTGAAGCATAAGATATAACCTTGCCAGACTTGTTCTATGGTCGCATAGTCCACCACAGAATACCATCCAAACTGCCCCTCTACTGCCTCACTCTGCGGCCATTATGAGGACCGCATAGTGATTCTGTGGTTGCATAATGGACCGCAAAAATGCATTTTTGTGCCAAAAATATTCCTTTATCCCTCAGTGCATTGTTCAACCCAAAAGGTCCGAGACGCGGCGAGCTTGCGAGTCTTGCGTAGCCTTTAATTGTGATACATGTTGTTCTATGATAGTTTTCTTTGGAATGTTCTTCATATTATACGTATTATTGAGCTGCAAAGTTAATATAAAGTGAGAATCTTTTGACTAAAAACATCATCA
Organism: Nicotiana otophora; assembly: GCA_000715115.1. Classification (NCBI taxonomy): domain Eukaryota; kingdom Viridiplantae; phylum Streptophyta; class Magnoliopsida; order Solanales; family Solanaceae; genus Nicotiana; species Nicotiana otophora. Next base: position 92,032 of record AWOL01S0005366.1, on the reverse strand, counting down.
CTATTGCTAGTCTTGCGTAGCCTACATAACATAACAACGCAGCCTACGCACCATTGCGCAGGCAAATCCAACAACTTCCAACTGAGGAGGGATAGAAGTCCACCATGCGTAGCCTTTGTGTGTAGCCTATGCAGGGAGGCTACACATGTTTAGGGGTCATTTTAAAGGGGCTGAAACAAAGGGTTTAGAGAGAGAAAACATTAGTTCTTCAACGTGGAATTGATTTATAGAGAGAAGGAGGAGCCTTCCACCATGGTTACACTTCAAGGTAAGTTTTGTTTGGCACAAGGATGATTATATAACATCAATTAGTGATAACACTAACACTATTATGGATCAAATCCATAGGAAATAGGTTGAATATTCAAGAATACTAAAAAGTGGAAAAGTGAGATTCTTCCACCAAGAGGTACTCCCTTTACTTGAGCCTCATATATATGTCATATTGGAGTATGCGTAGCATGTTTATGAGTTTTATTTGACGTTATAATGGGATATTGTATGAACCCTAAGGGTGGGTCTTGAGAATGCCATTTGTGGGTAAAAAAGAAGATGAATAGTGATGAATTGATATAAATCCATATGTCTTGAATTTCTAAATTCCAGTAGACTTGATAACTTAATTGATGAACGAATTTAATTAGGAATCACCATTTGGATACAACACTAGTTCTTGAAATGGATATTCTTGAACCTAGAGTTTTTTTGGAGGAGGCAATGAATAGTGACTTGATGATGTTGGGTAATTAGCATAGTATTATTAATAACTCCAAATAAGTGTTAAATGATAAGAACTAAATTAAGTAGGCTAATGGACGAGCCTATTGGATAATTTGGGATGGTTGAAGGCTTATTGCCGAATTGTGAAGCCTAAATAGATATTTATGAATCTTTTCATATTTATCTGGATGCAGTTGGGATATCTAATGGTAGGTATTGAATTGTGGGTGATATTTGGATATTTTAAACCATTGGAGCATTGTAGTATTTTCAGAGCTTAAAGGTTGAGGTAAGTTGATTAATACTTACTCTTCTTGAGGGATTTTCTCTAAAATCATATTTGAGTTATTACGTGAGTTGGTTTGTAAATGTGCATCCATACTTGTGGGGACAAGCGGGAAAGGATGACATCATGTATTTTGATTTGTGTTGCATAAAGAGAGTTTTATTGTTTTACAATTTAAGAATCTTGTTTCAAAAGATTTGATGTCAAATGATGCTTGGGGAAAATGTTATAAGTTTTATTCAAACTTGAGCAATGGAAAGAATATAAAATATTTGAGGGCTAAAGATGTATTTTTATAAAAAGTAATATTTATATATGCATTTACCAATAAGGTTTGTGGGAAGATTGTTGAGCTTAAATAAGTAAAGATTGGGTTGTGAAATGAAGGAAATCTTGTAGAAGAATCTTGTAGTCAAATTTGCTCACCTAGTGTTTGATAAAATGCTCAAATGAGCTGAAATTACGAATTTCTTTCGAATTATGGTTCAATTTTTGTTATGATTCTGAATAGATTAGGATTGCTAGGATTTTCGGAACATTGTGGTAATTTAAGGAAAGCTCAAAGCGAGGTATGTTGGCCAAACTACTCTCTTAGAATTGAATTCCATGATGTTCCTGTAAGTCTCAAGTATGGTTGTCTCAAGTTCCTTATTCTATGTTCCAAGTTGTTCCCAATAAATTCGATTGTCCCGAATAAGCAAAGTGTTGAGAATTATGTATTCAAAACGTGTTCCGAATGTTCATATCATATTGTGTTATCCTTTGGAAATGTGTTCAAGAATGATATGTGTATTAAAATGCTAAGTCTTTGAGTCATGTTTCAAATGAGGGTTATGATGCCAAATTGTGTGAGATAATCTTAATATGCTTAAGACTCTTAATTGCTTATATGTGTACCTAAAGTATTTATTGGAAATGTCTTATTGTTGATAATCTATAAAGATGGTTGGAAGTGAAATAAGTGAATCGGGGATATAAAGTTTGGCCAACGTGCCAAGAGTGAAAGTTATACTTATGGCCAATGGTACCAATGAAATAAGATGATGTGAGAAAGATTATGAAATGAGCTTTGATTCAACTTTTCTGAAATTGTTTTCGAAAATAGAATTGACTAAAAGCTTATAAACTCAAGTCAAGCTCATATGTGGCCGTTTTATCTAATGATATGCTTTGTAAGTTATTTCGATGTATTTTGCGCTCTTACATATTCGTGAGTTGAAATTGTGTATTGCCCTTTTTGGGTAAAAGTATTTCAAGAATAAATCATGTGTTACTTGTTTATTATTTTAACTTGCGCATCGATTGCCAATAAATTGACTCCATTTCTTGGAAAGAAATCCATTGTGTTTATAGTCATTGTTACTATTGAACCTAAAGTTATGATTTCTAGAATATTTTATTTGTTGATATTTGTGATGATGATTCATGAAAGAGAAGAAATAAAAGTGTGGAATATGAAATACGGCCATTGTGCTATGAATGAAGAATCATATGTATGGCCAAGAGAGCTAATGAAATAATGATGTTGAAAGATGTTGAAAGTGCCAATGAGGCTATATATGGTATGAAAGGTTATGAGGTAAATGCATTTGTATTATTGTTTCCTTTGCAAGCAAATCAAAAATATTTTTGGGAGTATCGATATTAACCGAGGAAGGGTGGGTTGAAATAACCTAACCCCGAAACTACACATGCCGGTGTAGGAGTGAATTGTTATTATTACCCTTATTTGGGATGAAATTAATGGATGATGTAGATCCACATGGTATTGTGATGAGATGACCTAGCCGATCGGGTCATGATCGGACACCATGCAGCATACATGGTGGCTATTATGCAAGGAATTGTAATTGAAATTGTGATTGTGGTTGATGTCTCGTATGAGATGGCCTAGACAATCGGGTTCTGATCAGACTCCGTGATACAAGTACGGTGGCATTGGTATTGTGAACAGTGATATTATGAATAATGGTATATCAGTGCTAAAGATCTCCCAACAAAAAAGAATGTTATCTTCGTGTCTTGAAAATTTCTATGTTTTAACTTGGCATTTGAATATCATTTATTGTTCATTGTTGTTTTCAAGATTTTCCCTTTCATACATTGGCATTCTATTTTGAAAGAGGACAATTAGCTTTACATACTAGTATTATTTCATATGTACTATCGTCCCTTTTGCTGGGGGCACTGAATCTTTAATGGATGTAGGTGGTTCATAAGCGGACAACTTTGGTCCTCGCTAGCAATCACTCTCTATTCAACAAGTTTTGGTGATCCTTACGGGCCTGATGTCATTCGATTTGTACATTGTGTTTTAAGGTATAGCTGGGGCCTTGTTGACGACACTTCCATACTACTCTTCTATTATATTTAGAGGCTATGTAGACAGGTTGTAGGTGTTGTTTGATGTCGGTAATTGAATTAAACATATTGGTATTTGGCAAATATAGTTTTCATTATATCTATAAACTTGTAATATTTTGGAAATTATAAATGAAGTTGCTAATGGAAATGAAATGGGAGTTGCTAATGAAATCTTTTTAGTGTTTGATTAATGAGGTACATCTCTTCTTTATTCATTGATGAGTTTGGGTAGAAGAAAATCTAACAGTCTTTCTTAGCCGGGTTCACTCGGTTGAACGCCGGTCGCTCTCCCCAAGTTCGTGTTTGGGTTTTGCTACTTGATGCAAAAGATTAAGGGAGCATTTCTCCTGAGATGATTGTTTCGTGATGTATCAGTTATTTAGGTGGGAGAACTAGAGGTCCGGTATGGAAATTCCTGTATTCATGAGGTTTAAAGACTACTTGATTATTCACACACATGTTGTGGCACTGTTTGGCCTTGTGGAAAGATGGATATTAAGTGCACTGTAGTTGTGCTTGTCTTTTATTTTCGTAGTGCATTATGCTATCTATCTCCTCAGATTTATGTTTATGCACTTTGCATGCTTGTTGTTGATACACTTATATTTGATGAATATGAGGTTTATGGATGGATGGGAATTCCCACGAGGATTTTATAGGATCGGGTTGCATGCTGCAATAATGATATGTTGGATACAATTCCTTGTATATATTTCATGTGTTTTGATTCTTCTTTATGGGATGGATTCATCGAATTTTGTTTTGTTGTTATACCTGTTCCATCATTTGTCATATTCGAGTTGTTACTTGTTTGGCGCACGAATCGCGTTGTATGAGATTCTTGACGGTATGTGATGTGCCCTATCGATCATGCAGCATATACTTGGTGAGGCGAGGTTATTGAACCTATAATTAATGCCATCGGATTTGGATAAGGTATATTTGGAATAAGGCTACTATTAGATAGCTCAGAATTTTGTAATGATACTTGTCGGGCGAGAGAATTCCATGACTTGTGGTTCTGAAGGTTGGTTATGAGTTACTACATGTTTCATTCATCATTAGTAGTATAGTGAAGTCTCCTCACATGGTTCTATGCGATATGAGGTACGTTATCGGTCCCGGGTTCAGTAATGAGCAGTTGTTGCAGGCTGAAGCTATTTTATGGGCATATGAGTTATGGGGCACATCATGCGGCTACCTCCTTGGTGTACATTTATGACTTGATGCAGATTGTGGGGATTGATACAATGCATACATACCACAATAGAAACTTATAGAGAATTCTCGATGTTGGAATTTGGTTTTAATGGTTGTTGGGAAAGGTCGATGGAAAAATGTTTAGTCGGGTGTGTGTTAATGGATCTATATGGATTGCGGTGGCATGAGTGTGTGTATGAGGAGCTTATATAGTTAATTTATGGCTTTGGAATGAGTCTTCGCTCGTTTAATAATGAACATATGTTTTTTTCAGGTAGAATGTAAAGACTCGGCCGATTGTTTTGGGCTTTAGCAATCCGTTCGGGTTTAAGACTTTGAGTAGCTTTGTATGATTCATTTTGATTTTCATGTATTCTTTGTTTCGATGCTCGATAGGTTCGGGATTGATATGTAAAAGTGATTCTCAATTCGGAAGCTTTAATTTGGAAGAGTTGGTTAAGGTTTTACTTTTTAGTGAACCACCTCGAAATCGGGATTTGAAGATTCCAATAGGGTCATATGGTGACTTTTGCCTTAGGCGTATGTTTGGATCATGTTTTGAGAGTAGATCGATGCTTATTGTCAGAGGTTGGCATTTTGAAGGTTTTAATATATTCTAAGTTTGTCTTGGAGTGGACTTTTGTGTTATCAGACTCCCATTGCAGTCTTGAGACCTTGGATACATTAATTTAGTTGATTGTAACTTGTGCGTGAAGTTTGGTCGTAATCCAGAATGTCCAAGTGTTATTCGGACGCGTTTGGCAAAGTTTAAAGATGTGAAACTTAAGAGATGGAGTTGATCATTGATTCTTGGTTTTGATGTTATTTGTGGCGTTTTGAGCCCTTGGATAAGTTTGAATTAGGTATATGGACTTGTTAGCATGTTTGGACAGGGTCCCAAGGGGTTCGGGTGAGTTTTGGCATGATTACGGATCATTCTGAACCACTTTGCGGTTACTGGTTTTCTGGTGTTTAGGTATGCATCGCGATCACGTGGTACATATGCTATCTTGAAAAGTTGTGGAGCTGGGGGACATTTGTTCATTGAGGTCACGATATGTTGCACACGATCGCAGAGTAGTATCTAAGAGTAGTTGATTTTTGGTCATCGCATTCACAGGCTTTATGTGCTGGTCTACGCGTTCGCGTGTAGTGGTACATGTTTCCATAGAGGAAGAGGACGGTAGGGGATGTTCTATGCATTCGTAGTTGAGATATTGCGTTCGCGATGCAGGCAGATCTGGAGACCATTGCATTCACGAAGGACAGAACACGATCACAGAGGCTTATTTGGCACAACAAACTTTTGGGCTGATTTTGAAGAGACATTTTCATCATCTTATGTAAGGTAAATGATTCAAATTTGTTAGATAATATTGATTATATGTGGAATTTAACATGGAAGTTAGTAGAATGTGTTGGCTATTTTGGGATTTTTGTCGGAAACTTAAAATTTGGTAAAAAGAGAATTTGACCACGAAATGGGATATGGGTTAGAGAAAAAATTAAATATTTGAGTTTGTGGTGCTATGAGTAATGTTTATTTTCAAGAATTTTCAGAATATGAGCGTGTGGGCCTGAGGTTGACTTTTCGTGCAGGACTGGGAATTATTTCTAATTGATGATTTATGGGTTCTTGTATATGTTTTGATTGGTTGCACGTTTTTTGGCTAGTTTTGGGTTATTCGGCATTGGTTTTAGGTGTTAGAGCGGTATATGAGCAGACATCGGATTTCGGAGCAAGGTAAGTTCATGTCTAATCTTGTAAGAGAGAGCTTATCCCCATAGGTATTCTGTTTACTATATGCTATGTGTTATGGAACCTAAGTACGTATGAGCTAACGAGCGTCCATGCGTATTATAGATTTCTGATACGTCCGGGTAGACATAGGCTTTTACCATGCATTAATTGTACTACTCGATTTAATCTTGCCTATTTAAATTCTTTAATTCATGTTTTAGTTTGAGACTTTACTTGTGTAGATTTCCGAGCTTTGCTATTCTAGAGACATGGCGCACTACTTGATTAGCCAAAATTATACCTTCTCTCACAGATTTACTCTCGTGTCGTACTCATTTGTTTTTAAGTTTCATGATTCTTCAACTCGCAAGCATATTCACGAGTTGGGATGGTGACCGGTAAAAGCATTCAATATTCTTATGGCATCGGGATGATCGCCTCAGCTCTATTGTTTATGGGATCGGGCCATTCGCCTTAGCATAATTAGGTAACACAACTCTTATAAGATCACGCCGTTCATCTAGACAAGATTATGTAACACTACTCCTATGTGATCGGGCCATTCGTCACGAATGTGTAAAACCATTCTTATGGGATCCGGTCGTTCGCCTTGACAAAATCATGTAGAATATTTCTATAGGGGGTCAAAGCATATATGATCGTCTTGAATAGGATTTGGCATTTGCCCCAGATATTGGTCATATATATCCCATTTGAGATAGTAATTGGTATTTGACTATGTCGTATTTATCCTTTTATTGAAGAACATGTTCTACATATTTATCTGTTTCGTTGCTACATGTCACGATCCAAAATTTCACCAATGGTCGTGATGGCACCTAACCTCTATGACTAGAAACGCCAATCATACAATGATACAAAATATCAAAATAAGATATAATAGTCTGAATTTAGCATAAACAGCGAAATAAAGCCCCGACAAAGCCAAACAATAGCATATATGACGAACTCCGAAAATCAGGAAATACTGATCATGAGCTATAAATAGAATACATAACGAGTCTCAATAAGTACAATACTATTTTAAAGTGATACAACAATATGAAAATAAGCGAATGGGACTACAAGGGTCTGCAACATCCATACAACACTACCTTGAATCCTCCCAAATAGTCAAAGGTCACTCTCGAGGACCGCTACCTCCAACACCCGAATTTACACAAAACTATACAGAAGTGTAGTATGAGTACGGAAAAACATATACTCAATAAATGTCAAGACTATCCTCGATGAAGTAGTGACGAGGTTCAAGTCATGTGATATTCACTAATCAGATAACCTGTGCAATATCTCAAATAACTTGCAACATGAATATAACAAGGTGTAGTTCTATTAACATAACGAAACAAGAGTTATTAACTTATCATAGGTAAATCGTGTTTGGCAAACAAATTATCAGTCAATAATAGATGCATAGAGTATCATGTTAGAAGCAACGTGAAATCATGTAAAGTGCATAACAAGGCATAATTTGGAATGGCACCCCTATACTCTACATTTCATCAACAAGAATGCCACCCTTATACTCATCATATCAATAACAAGAATTCCATACTTATACACCATGTATTAACAACAAGAATTCCACCATAATACACAATATATCATCGATATGAATGCCACCATTATATGCCACATTTCATCAACAAAACTGTCGCCCTTATACTCCATATATCATCAATATGAATGCCACCCTTATTCTCACACATCATCATAATAATAATATCCAACCCAGCATCTCCATATGTTCCATAATCATGACAACTCCAATTAACAAGATATCATCAAGAGACATAATATCACAACTCATAAATAAGGGACACGAGGGCATGAAAATAGTAAGGTGCAGATTTCTGCTCAAGATAAAAGATATGACCAAAACTAAATAAATTTAGCAAAAATTCACAAACGCCCGTCTTGGCTAATTTGGAGCTAAAGGTCCTAAAACACGATCTCTAACATGAAAGGATAAGCTCACACAGTCATACAAAGGTTTTCACATGTATCATAAAGAGCAAACAATCAAATTAAAGCATAGAAGAAACCTAGAGTCTAATCCGGTTATTTTTCATACATAGTGTTCGCATATACATAGCATCACGCGCATTATGATTAGACAAATAAGGTCTAAACCTAATGGTATTATTCCGCACAAGATTAGGAAACATACTTACCTCAAACGGGCCAAATCAACCCTCTAAAATCGCGTTTCCTTTGGAAACCACCTCCGACCAGCTCAAATCTATCTAAAACAACTCAATAATGTCAAACGAAGCCATAAGAAACAACCCAAAACAATAAACCTTCAATCTTTAATCAAATCTCCAAAAGTCAACTCAGGCCTACAAAGTCAAAACTCGAGTCAAGGGGTAGATCCCGACTACCCATAACCCCATGAGTCCAACTATATGATTAGGTTCCAAAACCAAGTCCAAATCGACTCCTTAATCCCCAATCTTTACTCTCTTAAGTTATTGACAAACAACTCCCAAATTGTTCTTTAAAACTACAAGTTTTAGGTGTAGAATTCCATGGGGATTCAAGATATAAACCCAAATCTAAGTGTTGCTTAACTCCAATGTACTAGTGAAAATGCTCTCGAAAATCTTCACCTCTAGAAATCTAGGATTTAAAATACGAGAGAAAGGTTAAAATCAAAATTATATCACTTATAGGTCTGCCCGGTGATACACTTTGCGAACGCGTCAATTGCCTCGCGTTTGCGAAGCACAAAAATGCACTGTCTCAAATAACCCTTTGTGAACACGGCCTCCACCTTGCGAACGTGATGCACAAGTTTCACCAGACAATGCGAATGAGAGACTACTCATACAAACACGAAGCCCAAGCTCTGGACAATCCCCCAGCTGCCTTACTTCTTTGGGAACGCAACCCTTTTATTGCAAACGCGAAGGACAATCAGCCACAACCCAACTCGAACATGACAACCCTATTCACGAATACGAAGCTCAAGCTTCGCCAGCACCGAAAATTCCATCCTCAATTGCGATCCATCCTCCACAATCGTGAATAAGGACCTCACACTAGCAAAATCTGCAACTTCCAACAGTGCTCCAGGTTGTCCGGAATTTAATCAAGCTATCTATGACACTGTCCAGTCATACCAAAAAGTCCACAAAGACTACCAGACCTATACAAATCCTTCAAACACATACGATAACATCACAACAAAACATCAAAGGCCAAAAAGCATCTGATTCAAGCCTAACCAATCCGGATTACAACTAAGTTGAAACTGTAAGGCCCAAAGGGATTTAAGGTTTCGTGGTGCTGAGGTAGGCTTACTTTTTAGGTTGAAGAATGCACTGAGGAGTTAATGAAAATATTTGCCCAGAGAAAGCAATTCTGCAGGTCAGTTTCGCGACCGCAGAACCATTTCGCGGGCTGCATAATCATCGCGTAGTTAAGCAGAGAATTTTTTGAATTTTGAAGGTTGTTCTGTGGTCCATTATGTGATCGTATAGTTGTTTCACAGTCTGCATATCATGATTTGGAGGGTGATTCTGCGGTCCATTGGAGAGTGATTCTGCGGTCCACTCTACGGCTGCAGATCTGCCGTCAACCTATCTAGTCCAGCTTTGATTTGGAGGACTATTTTTCAGAAAATAGACGTGATCTGCAGTGCATTCTGTGACCGTAGAGTGGAGATCATAGGGTCTATTTTTTGATTTTATAACCCGACCCCAATTTGAGTAAAAGCCCTTGAAGCTCATTTTTGAGCAAACAAACCTGGTATTTTTAGATAGAAGTTGGAGTGTTCTAGAGAGAGAGAGAGAGGAGGAAGCCTCAAATGTGTTGTTCATAAATCCTTGTCCAATATAAATATAACAAGGAAATCTCACGAGATCTTCACCCAAGAGGCAAGGTTATAATCCTAGTTTTCAATTTCAAGTTTGGGCAGAAGATGGGAAATTGGGAGTCTGATTTTTGGGTATGAGAGTTGTTATTTATGCATGCATGTAAATATAAGGATGTTGGGAAGGTGATGGAGCTAATATGAGTAAACACATGGTATTGAATGGGTTGTGGAGTGAAGAATATCTTGTAGAAGAACCTTATGGTCAAATTTGCACATATAGTGTTTGATAAAATGCTCAAATGAGCTAAAACCATGAATATCTTCCTTATTTGTGTACCATTCTATTATGTCTCAAAATAGATTTGGATTGCTAGGATTTTTGAAACGTTGTAGTAACTTAAGGAAATCTCAAACAAGGTATGTTGGCTATACTACTCTCTTTGAATTGAATTCCATGATGTTCCCGTAAGTTTGAAGTATGGTTAACTCATGTTACTTATTCCCATGTTCAGAGTTATTCCCAATAAAATCGACTGTCTCGAGTAAGCAAGTGTCGAGAATTATGTATTCAAAATATGTTCAGAATGTTCCTATAACATCATGTTGTCCTTCGGGAATGTGTTCAAGAATGATATGTGTACTAAATTATTATGGCTTGAGTCGTCTTTCAAATATAAGTCCATTATGCTTAACTTGGAAAGAATACTCCACGTGTCTAAAACTCCAATTTCTTATATGTGTACCAAAGTCTTGATTTGAAATGCCTTGTCGTTGATAACCTATAAGGATGCTTGAAAGTAAAAGAAGTGGGTTGGAGATATAAAGTGTAGCCAACGTTCCAAGAATGAAAATTATACTTGTGGCCAATGGTGCCAAGGAAATGAAATGATGTGATAAAGGTTATGAAATGAGCCTTGATTCAACTGTTCCAAATTGACTTCGAAAATAGATGTGCCTAAAAGCTTATGTACTCAAGTCATGCCTAAATGTTGATATTTTAACTAATGCTATGCTTTGTAAATATTTCCAAAGTGTTTTGACCTCTTATATATTCACGAGTTGAAATTGTGTATTGCCCTTTTGGGAAAAAGTATTTCAAGAATGAATGATGTTCTAAAGATTTTCTATTTTGATTTAATTATGTTATACCCCTTTTGGGAAGAAAACCTTGTATGAAATCAATGTAATCAAACACTTATTTCCCGAAGTTTGGCATTGTGATTACACCTCCACCCGCATACATTGGGGTGAGGCGGTAGGGTCACTTTGTGTAGAGTTATGTTATTGTGATTACACCTTCACCTGCATATATTCGGGGTGAGGTGGCAGGTCCACTTTGTGTAGAGTTGTAGTATTGTGATTATCCCTCCACCCGTATACATTGGGGTAAGGCAGCAGGGCTGCTTTATGTAGAGTTATGGTATTTTGATTACACCTCCACCAGCATACATTAGGGTGAGGCGGCAGGGCCACTTTGTGTAGAGCTTATGGTATTGTGGTTGCACTTCCACCAGCATACATTGGGGAGAGGCGGTAGGGACGCTTTATGTAAAGGTGGTTACAGAAGACCCTCAACTTAAAATTTATAAATGTTATTGGAAGGTCTTAATAAATGTGTTTTGACTTCAACGGCTATCTAAGCCCTTTATTTTGTTACCATGATTTATCATACCTATATTGTATTTCCAAGTCCTGGAATAGGTGTTTTGGTTTTCATACTAGTACTATTCCATATGTACTAACGTCCCTTTTGCCGGGGCGCCATATCTTCAACGAATGCAGGTGGTTCATCGACGGGCGGTCTTGATCCTTTCTAGCAGTTACTCCCTGTTTAGCAGGATTTTGTGGGCCCTACTCTATTTCGGGCTTTATATCATTTGACGTTGTGTTTTGTGCTTTGAGGTATAGCCAAGGTCTTGTCACCGACACTTCCATCCTTCCCTTCTGTTTTACTTAAAGGCTCCATAGACAGGTTGTGGGTGGTGTTTGTTATTGGGTAATGAACTAGAAGTGTTAGTATGTGGCAAACATGTTTTTCATCATATCTATAAACTTGTAATATATTGGTAATCAAAAATGAATATCCTTTAGTAATGGAAAAGATTGTGGAACACTTGACTCTTCTTATGTCTATCACTTGTATTGATTCTTATATTGTTAATGGGCAAGGTTGGGTAGAAGGCATCTAGCAGGCTTGCTCGGTTGGGTTATCTCGGTTGACCGCCGGTCGCGCTCCCTGAGGTCGGGGATTGACAGGAACACAAGTCCCAAATGACAAAACAAACCTATTCCAACTTCCGAAACTAAAATTTGAATATGATATCTCCAAAGTCGTCCCTCGGTCAAACATAGTAACTCTCCAAACTTTCAAATTGTGAACTTCCGGAAAATAGCGCCAGAACACTCTAGGAACCTCCAAATCCAAATCCGAACATACAACTAAGTCCAAAATCACCATACACATCTATTTGAATTATCAAATCACTAATCCGTGGTCGTTAACACAAAAGTTAAACCTTGGTCCACTTTTATAACTTAAGCTCCCAACTAAGAAATTAAGTGTTCTAATTCACTCCAAAACCATCCCAGAACCAAACTAACCATACCTACGTCACAAAATTTTAACCAAGCACCCAAGAAGCATCAAATGGGGAAACAACGCTCAAGTACATAAAACGACTGGCCAGATCATTACATTTTCCCCTCTTAAGCAAATATTCATCCTTGAGCGAGTTTAGAATCATACTTGGAGTGCCAAAAAGATGAGGATATGTACTACGCATATTATCCTTGGTCTCCTATTTTTCGTCCTTGACTGGCTGACCTCTCCACTCGACCTTCAGCAATGCAATATCTTTCGACCTTAGCTTTTGAACTTGTCTATCCAGAATTGGAACCGGTTCTTCCTCATAAGCCAAAATCTCATCCAACTACACTGTGCTGAAATCCAAAACATGTGACTTATATTCATGATACTTCAAAAGCGTAGAACCATGAAATACCGGATGAAATTCCGAAAGACTAGGAGGCAAGGAAAGTTTGTAAGCAATCTCGCCGACCTTTTCCAACACCTCAAAAGGACCGATTAACCTCGGGCTCCACTTGCCCTTCCTCCCAAACCTCAACACGCATTTCATAGCAAAACTCGAAGAAGAACCTTCTCACCCTCCATGAATGCCATATCACGAACTCTCCCATTAGCATAACTCTACTGCCTATATTGTGCTGTGCGAAGCCTCTCCTGAATAAACTTCACCTACTCTAAGGCATCATGAACCAAGTCTGTGCCAAATAACCGAGCCTCATTGGGCTCAAACCAACAAACCAGAGAACGACATTGCCTCCCATATAAGGCCTCATATGGAGCTATCTAGATACTTGACGGGTAGCTGTTAATTTGGGCAAACTCCGCTAGAGATAAACACCGGTCCCACTGACCTCCAAAATAAATCGTGCATCCCTTCAACATATCCTACAAGATATGAATGGTTCGCTCAAACTGCCCATCTGTCTAACGGTGAAATGCAGTACTCAACTCCATACATGCCCAACTCCCACTGGTCTGCCCTCCAAAAGTGTGAAGTAAACTAAATGTCACGGTCTAAGATGATAGAAACATGTACACCATCTAGCCGAACAATATCCCTGATGTAGATCCTAGCCAATTGCTACGATGTGTAGGAAGTCACAACTGGAATGAAATACACCGACTTGGTCAACTGACCCACAATGACCCAAATAGCAAAAAGATTTCTCAAGGTCATGGAAACCTCACTGCAAAGTCCATACTAATGCGCTCCCACTTTCACTCTGGTATATTAATCTTTTGAAGCAAACCAACTGGTTTCTGATGCTTATACTTGATATGTTGGCAATTCAAATACCTAGAGATATGCCCAAGAATGTCCTTCTTCATCCTCCTCCACTAATAATGCTGCTTCAAGTCTCTATACATCTTTATAAAACCTGGATGAAAACAATACCAAGAACTGTGAGCCTTCTCAAGAATAAACTTCCTCAAACCATCAACATTGGGCACATAAACTCGACCCTGAGGTTTCAACACACTATTATCACCAATAGTTACTTCTTTAGCAACACCGTGCTACACTGTTTCCCTAAGGAAAAGAAAGTGGGGATCATCATATTGGCGAGCCTTAGTGCGCTCAAACAAGGACAACCAATATACAACACAAGCATGGACTCTACTTGGCTCAGAAATATCCAATCTCACTAATCTATTGGCCAATGCCTGAACATCCATAACTAAAGGTCTCTCCACAACTACAATAAATGCTAAACTCCCCAAGCTCCCCACCTTCCTACTTAAGGCATCTGTAACCATATTAACTTTACTCGGATGATAGAGAATAGTGATATTATAATCCTTTAATAGCTCCAACCACCTCTACTGCCTCAAATTCAAATGTTTTGTTTAAACAAATGTTGAAAACTTTGATGTTCGATATACACCTCACAAGACACGCTATATAAGTAATGCCTCTAAATCTTAAGCGCGTGTACAATAGCTACTAACTCCAAATCATAAATCAAATAGTTCTTCTCATGGGACTTCAACTAACATGAAGCATAGGCCATCACCCTACCATCCTGTATCAGCATACTCCCGAGACCAATACGCGAAGCATCACAACAAATCATATACAACCCAGATCCCGAAGGCAATACCAAAATTGGAGTTGTAGTCAAAGTAGTCTTGAGCTTCAAAATTCTCTCCTCACACTTGTCAGACCACAAGAATGGAGCACCCTTCAAAGTCAACTTCGTTAATAGAGTTGCAATAGATGAGAAACTCTCAATAAAGTGATGGTAGTAACTAGCCAATCCTAGAGAACTCCTAATCTTCGTGGTTGTAGAAGGTTTGGGAAATTTTTAAACTACCTCAATCGTCTTCATATCCACCTTAATCCCCTCACTGAACACCATGTGGCCCAAGAATGCCACCAAATCTAACCATAACTCACACTTAGAGAACTTGGCGTACAACTTCTTCTCCCTCAGAACCT
Organism: Nicotiana otophora; assembly: GCA_000715115.1. Lineage (NCBI taxonomy): Eukaryota > Viridiplantae > Streptophyta > Magnoliopsida > Solanales > Solanaceae > Nicotiana > Nicotiana otophora. Next base: position 76,853 of record AWOL01S0005366.1, on the reverse strand, counting down.
GGAGTACTGTCCTCAAATGTTGCTCGTGCTCCTTTGTATTACGGGAATACACCATGATATCATCAATGAACACAATAACAAAAGAGTACAAATAAGGCTGGAATACATTGTTCATCAAATACATGAATGATGTTGGGGCATTAGTCAAGCCAAAAGATATCACCAAAAGCTCATAATGTCCATAATGATCCCAGAAAACCATCTTAGGAATGTCCAAAGCCTTGGCCTTCAATTGATGGTACCTCGATCTCAAGTCCATCATTCAGAACACCCTAGCACCCTGAAGCCAATCAAGCAAATCATCAATGCGCTATAGTGTATACTTATTCTTTGTCGTAGCCTTGTTCAATTGCCTGTAGTCAATGCACATTCGCATAAAATTATCTTTCATCTTCACAAACAGTACTGGTGCCCCCAAGGTGAAACAATCGTCCTGGTTAAACCTTTATCAAACGATTCCTGCAACTCTTCTTTTAATTTCTTTAATTCTGCTGGAGCCATGCGATATGGTGGAGGTCTAAGTGCCCAATGCAAAATCAATACCAAAATCAATGTCCCTATCAGGTGGAATGCCCACTAGGTCTGCAAGGAACACATCTAGAAACTCTCTCACCACATGAACTGAATCAACCATATGTGTATCCGCATTGATGTCTCTAACAAAAGCTAAGTACTCCAAGCATCCCTTCTCAACCATCCTTTTAGCCTTAAGAAAATAAACCACCTTACTAGGAGTGTGACCAAGTGAACCCCTCTATTTTAACCTCGGCAACTCCAGCATAGCCAACATCACAGTATTAGCGTGACAATCAAGAATAACATGATATGGAGATAATCAATCCATACCGAAAATCAAATCAAAGCCTACCATATTAAGCATTAAAATATCAACCCTCGTCTCTCAGCCCCCAATAGTCATGATAGAAGAATGATATAACCGATCTACCATAATAAAATCCCTAACCGGTGTAAACACTTAAACATGAGTAGCCAAATAATCACGAGACATATCAAAATATGAAGCACAGTATGATGACACATACGAATAAGTAGAGCTCCAATCAAATAAAATTGAAGCATCTCTATAACTGACCAGAACAATACCTGTAATGACTACATCCCAGTCGACTAACCTAGTCCTACCACGAAAAACATAACAACTAGCGTGACCTCCCCTTTTAAGATGACCTCTACCCACATATTCCCCACCTCTAGTTGGTTGTGCATGTGGTGTAACATTTGGAATTACAGTCATAGCCTAGGTACCTTGCTGAGGTACACTTATCCAAAGTCGGGGATAATCTCTCATAATATGCCCCATATCACCACACTTAGAATAACCTATTTACGGACGTGACTGTTGGAACTGAGTCTGCCGTGGATGAGTCGAATAATTGTTGTAAGACCCCTGTGCAGGAGGTGTACTGAAGGATGACTGTCTGGTATGAGTGCTCTAAACTCCATGGCTAGCTGGAGCACTATGTGAGACCTGAAGAGCTTACTGAATTGGCCGGCTGAAATGACCTCTACCAAATCAAACCTTGACCCAAAGTAGGAGCCACTAAATCCTCTAAAACCACGAGGCTTCTTAGCATCCCTATCCTCATTCGCTTACCTATGGATACACTCTAATATCATAGCAATTTCCACAGCTAGATAAAATGCAGTCTCCATCTTCTGTGCCATCACAAATCTGAGGTTGTAGGTGCGTCCCTTAACAATTGTACATACCCTCTCTCTCTGTCTTAGTAGAAACCAAAGGAGCTGCATAGCAAGATAACTTTATGAACCTCATAGCATACTAGGTCATAGTCATACCCTCATGGCGCAAATGCTCAAACTCACTGCGTAACTTGTCTATGCAGTTTTATGGGATAAACTCCCCCAAGAAGAGATCTCAAAAGTGGGACCATGTATGTGGTGTTATGACGGTTGGCCTACCTGCATCATAAGTCTACCACCATATGTATGTCCTCCCTGTCAACTAAAAAGTTGTAAATTCGAACTCGTTCGACTCCATCAAACTGAAAGTACGTAAAATCTGATGACACCAATCCAAGAATACCTATACATCCTTTTAATCCCTTTATTAAACTAGGGAGGATGGAGTCTCTAAAATCATTCCAGCTTCTTCTGCTCCTTAGCAGACACAACGGGCCCTACCCCAAGTTCAACAACAACTAATGGTTGTATCAACATGACACCCGATGTCTGGTAAACTTGAGCTATCTTCTCTGGTGTATGTGCGGTGGGAGTTTGGGCTCCTCCTCAGCCTGTGAAGTAGGTGGTGCAACGGGAATCAGCCCTACCTGGGCCAAACCCTAAAATATGCTCATGAAGTGATCCAGAGTCTCCTAATGTTCTGGGGTAGTAATAGGCCTCTCTAGTACCCGAGCGGGTCCCACCTACGTAACATGATTAGGATCCTACTCCTCAACTAGAGATACTAGTGGCTCCACAACTGCTTCTCTAGCAGGCTCTAGCTCTAGTGCTTGCCCTACCTCGGCCCTGGCCTCTTGCAAGCTCTAGCAGGAGACATTGGTGCCTGCTCGGCTAATCAAACAGAACGTGTCCTCACCATCTGCGAGAGAATAGAATATTCAAACTTTGGAATTAAAAAACCAACACGATAAAGAATGAAAGAAAGAAACCCAAATTGGATAAACGATACCAAATGGTGTGTGAATTTATGGTCGTCGACAACAATTGGCAGTTCAAAATTATAGCTTTTCACTTTTAAATTTTCATTACACTTTGTCGTATTATTTGTTTGTAGTGCACTTGAACATTTTGTAACTTTTATCTAATTTGGGATTTATTATATATAATAGCTACTAGGTGAATAACAAAGTAGTTTATTTGCTAAAAAAAGAGAAAGTGAAGTTTCCTAACGGCCCGGAAGACTCTCGAAGATAAGTACAGACGTCCCCGTACTGATCCTCAAGAATCTACTAGACTTGCTCATGACTCGTAGAACCTATGAATCTAGAGCTCACCTTTTCACTTTCTAACATCAACATCATCAACAACAATAACAACAACAATTCAAATCAAGGCATGTAGGTGTAGTCAATCTTGCTTTCAATTCAATCTTGCCGTAGATTGCTTTCAATTCAATCTTGCCGGTGTTGTAGTCCATCTTGCTTTCAATTCCTGAAAACTCCTTTCACATGCATCTGACCATTGGAGGGACCGTTTCCCTCTCAGTAGGCGTAGGGACAGGTGCGGTCTGATCAGTTGTAGTAGAATCAGGCAGTGTAGTAACCTTAGGAATATTCTCACTCCCTGGGTTCTCACCTGCGTCATCAAATATAGGATCAACTGTCACTTCTGGTGTGACATTGGCTCTTTGGCCAGTTCTTGCCTTCTTCTTAGGTGCCATATACTGAAAGTTAAATCAAAGTACGAGTTAAAGGAGGAACAATCTTACTTCCAGCTTTATCGCACGATCAAGAACATCAAGGAAGGGCATTATTCCTAAATGCCCAAGTAGCATCCTAATTATAGATGTGGTCGACAACACACTGATAAGAAGGACTCTACTAGACACAGCTACGAGACATCCTAGGACACTTTAAAACTTTAGGCTCTAATACCAAGTTTATCACGCCCCAAAACCGGGGAGCGCGACCGGCGCTCAACCGAGTGAACCCGACCGAGCAAGCCTATTAGAACTCCTTCTACCCAAACTCATCCATGAATGGAGATAATACATATTTCCAATAATTAGACAAAAAGGTGCTCATGTCTTCAATAACAAGTCATTACCAATAGTTTCATCATATTTAAAATCTCAAATGGACAAGTAATACAACCAAAACATAACATAATTTGACTTTCCCAGCACCAATACACAACCCACACTATGTCTACGGAACCTCTAATAGATACAAAAGAGTACTATGATAATGCCGGCAACAAGGCCCCGACTATTCCTCAAACGCAATACGCATCGAACAAAATATACATGACCCTAAAATGAAGTGGGGCTCACCAAGTCAGCTGGGAAAAGGATGTACCACTAGCACTGATCAATGCCTCCTACTGTGGAACCACCTGCATCCATTGAAGATGCAGCGCCCCCGGCAAGAGGGACATTAGTACATATGGAATAGTATTAGTATTAGTGACAAAACACCCTCTCAATAGAATGATAAATAACACAAACAAGAATATCATAATATCAATAGAAGCCTTAAACAACATCAAACCTCAACTTAGGATCAAGACAGTGTTCTAATTAGTTTACATGTCTCGCATTGGGAGATATTTAGTATCGATATACCATTGTTCACAATACAATTATTCACAATACCAATACCACCGTACTCTCAGCACGGAGTCTGATGATGACCAGATCGGCTAGGCTATCTCATAAGAGACATCAACCACGATTACTGTTAATATCAATACCACCGTCTTTAACACGGAGTCCGATCATGACCCAATCGGCTTGGCTATCCATTAGTGACATCGACCACAATCACCATTCCACTTACAATTTCCCATATAATCACCAGCATGTGTATGGCATGGTGTCCGATCACGTCCTGATCGGCAAGGCTGTCTTATTCGAGACATCAACTTTTTTATATCAATCATCGCATTTCATACTTCTTTCATATCTTTTAGTTTCATTAGCACTAATGGCCATAATTATTACATCATTCTTGGCACGTTGGCCGTATTTAGTATTTCATGCTCACCTTTTCACTTTCTAACATCAACATCATCAACAACAACAACAACAATTCAAATCAAGGCATGTAGTATATATGCGAGCAATTAAGGACCTAAGGCACATAGAGATTCTTCACAAAATTTTTCATTATAGCCTTCGTTTGAACTTGACTTGAAGTCGTACATTTTAACGCACAACCCATATTTTTAACTCATTCTCAATTGATAACATAAAATAAATCAAGCATTTGGGATACTTGTTGAACATATATATTTCAGCCCAATCTTACTCGGAATAGCCAATTTTTATAAGGAACCACTCGGGACTTACATAATTTACATGAATATCGTGGGGTTCAATTCTAAGAGAGGCGTTTAGCCAACATACCTCATTTTAGCTTCCTTAAACTCTAAAATATTTCGAAATTCTTGGCAACTTCAATCTATTGTAGAAATATAACAAATTGAACCAAAATTAGGAAGATGATCATGGTTCTAGCTCATTTGAGCATTTTATCAAACACTAGGTGTGCATTAAGGTTTCAATGTCCTTTTTTGGAGGATTCCATCATCCCACAACCCATTCTTTACCATGCCTAGTTAAACAATCTTCCTACACCCCTTGATATTACATAAATGTAAAATAAACAACTCTCACGCCTAAAGGATATCTTGCTAATTACCCATTTTCATATAATTTCGAAGTTAGGGGTTAGGGTGTAGAATCTTACCTCTAGGATGAAGACCTTGTGGGTTATCCTTGTTAATCTTCCAAGATTCGAGCATGAATTGAAGAGTATTTATTGAGGAATACATTCTCACTCTAGGGCACTCTATCTCACTCTAAAATGTCACATTTTAGCTCAAAATGACCCAAAGCGTGTATTTAACGAAGTAGGGTCGGGTTTTAAAAACCCAAAAATGATGCTCCGGAACAAGGTCTACGATCATATATGTGATATGCGGACCATATATCGGCCGCATAATTGGTGTCCAAAACTGGCAAAACTCTGCATGGGTATGCAGTCACTATGCGGCTCACAGACCTATTCTGCAGTCACATAATGAACCGCAGAACAGTTCTGCGGTCGCATAGTCGACCGCAGAATGGCATCCAAAACTTCCCCTCTCCTGCTCTCGTTCCCCGTTTCTCTCGCGAAATGTGGGCTTCGATGTGTGACATCTCATTTAAAGGAGGTATTAAAAGAGGAGAGTCTCCACCTAACCGTTTTAAGGTGCGTTAGGGCACCTATTATCCAAATAACTTTGTTTGACTAGTCTATGTTACCAAAGATCGGGTAAGGGCTCAAGTTACCTCAAAGGAGTTCATAAGTCACAGAACTTTATTACTACATGATTAATACAGATCTTAGTGTGAATAGAGGGATACAACTATTTAGATCTAATAACAACATATAAAGAGGGGGGGGGGGGCCCTAAGTTTTT